>JAAGNO010031145.1:0-26005 GCA_033439905.1 Ceryle rudis
TCTCTTTTTTTTTGTTTTTTTTTGGGTTTTTTTTTTTTTTTTTTTTTTTTTTTTTTTTTTTTAACAACAGTGCTAGCAGATAACAACTTATTCCGGTATTCAAAGATGTAACTACACAGTGTGTACAGTGAGATGTAGTTGTTGAAATCTGAAATGAGAAGGAAATTTCTCTAGAGATTTCTTAATTTTAAAGAACTAGCATTTTAACCTTAATAATCCAGCAAAAGTCACCACAGTGCCTGTGGTCCTCATTATTGAAAAACCTCAGTCTTAAACAGGGTTATCTTTCTCCATCTAAAAGAGAGAACAATCTGACATGATTTAGAGCAATTTTGATGTAACATCTAATGATACAGCATTTTTTTTTTAAGTTATTCCAGTTCTGCTAAGTAATGAGTTAATTCTAGTAAGATTGGAAGATATATACAATAACTGAATGTGAAAAAGTTGGATTGTTAAAGCCTTCTTCAGGGAGCATATTCATTCACTGCTACAAAGGAAAATCCATCTTTGTTGTGGAAGTTAGCAGCAATAAACTATGACAAGATTAATGAAAATATTCAAGTCCCTATACCCAAACATGCCTGGCAGAAACATGTTCTGTCTTTCACAGTCATATTGCACCTATCAACTCTCAGAACAATTTCTGTTCATGGATTTCATTTGCTGTTCTCTTCAAGGGCAGAAAAGCTTCCAAAGAAGCCCAAAATTTATTCCAGAAAACTATTTTTCTTCTGTATCCTCCATGCTGGTATGACTGATGATATTCCTCCCAAAAATTTTCCATGACACCGAGTCACACAAAGTATTATACAAATTAAAACAAATGTCAGAAATGAGCCTGAATATTAATGAACAGTGGGTTTTACAGGTGTCATTTAAACATTGGAAAGATCAAAGAAATTAACATAAAATTGCTATGTATTTTCTTAGGATTGTTTTGTTACTGATGCTTTTTTTGTCCTTTTCTGATTCATCATTTCAGTTCTCCTAAAAGGGAAATTCTATATGGCCTTTTGCAGTTTTGCTTTAATGACTAAACTTTATAGTGCTTTTATTCCAGCAACAAAAATCTCTGGAAGAATTACCAAGGGCAAAGTAAACTCCAAGTACTCCAGATATGAATAATCAAAGAATAGAAAGATACAGCAACTTCAAAAATAAATGTTTATTTTTGCCTGACTTTTTAGTTTTCCAGGGTTCCAGAGATTTTTTGAACCCATTTCCCTGACTTCTCTCCTTCAGTCATTTCTTTTGTCCTTGGTTATGCTATCGCCATAGTTTCACTATCCCCGATTTTTCCAGCTGACATTGAAACATATTAAATCTCTTTTTGCCAGCATGACACTCTGAATTCAAATACATATCTTCTGCAGATGACAAAAGCAGCATAAATGGATTGATCCTGCTACAGAATCTATTGAACATTGCAGGTTTCTTCTTATTTAGGTATTTGTTAGACAAATAATGGGATTGACTGTAGAAGACAAGAAGCGGAGACTTCATTTATATACAACTTGTGAATCTTTCCAGACTGGTAAAAATTTAATGGCATCAGTTCTTAGAGAGTATTTGTCATGCTCAAATGTTACATACTGAGAAAATGTGAGACGGGAAAAGATCATACTGCACAAACTTTACAAGAACATTCAGCCTCCCAGATTAAACCCCTGATACTTGCTTAGGGGACAGAAAAAGCATTTTAGGTAAAGCCTTTATTGTAAATATAAATTAAGCAAACAAATTTACAGAACCATTCCAGGTTAAATACTGGAATGTTTAAAGCTTAAATCCTCTACCATGTATAAAGCTATCCATTCTTTCCAGTTTTTAAAATCTCAAAACTTGCATGCTTGCTAAGACTACAAAACAAAAGCACAGAATCTTTAAAACTAATACACAAGGCTGTTTTTGAAAGCAGAAGCAACAAGACCATCTTGGCTTCTCATTTGAAATAACATCCACATTTACGAGAAATACTCTGAGTAATTTATGCTATTTTTTTCTAGCTTTCCATCTCAAATGATGTCACTGTCCTATTGTAAAGGAAATCACAGTAGTACCAATAGATTATTTGCCCAATGTGAAACTAAGATTTTTATCAGACTAGGCACTTTTCTTGTAACCCATACTGTCACCCAGCAACAAATAGACTTCGTTGAAGTTTCATCGCTCCTACATCACATTCCTAAAAAACCAAGAGCGTCTTCTTCCCAGTAAATTGTTTTGCTCTTACATGGCATTAGTCTACAACCTGGGTGACTGCAAAAATGAGGGGGGGAAAAAAAGAAAGTAGGAGGGTTTTTTTAAAATGTATTTTTCATCCCTTGTTTAATTATCCCATATTGCAACACGGATTGTGATTTGAGAAATATTTCTCTTCCCAAAATAATTACTGAATTTGCATTTTTACACATCTAACATTAAAACTATTTTGAAAACCTTCACTAATTTCAGTCATCTTATGTTTGTTTTCTACATCTAATTTAAAGGCTAAAATGACAATTTTATGGTTCATAAATAATGGAAAAACTTCTATTTAAGCAGTTGATATAAGGTAATTTTGACCGAAACTTTCTTTTCTGAAGTAAATAGAAGCAAATGTACCTGCTTTTTAATTCATCAGTTCAGGAGAACATTTATTTTTAACTGGAGAGAAAAAAAATCGCTATTGAGATACCCAAGGTTCAAAAATATATCAGTAGTATATATATTGTATTAGAAAAAACAAATTCTTACATGGTAGACAAGTTGAAAATGAGTCAAAATGATGTCCTTGAAACAATAAAGGTAAGCTGCTCAGTGGATTGCATTAATAAGCCTGCTGAGCAAAGCGGTAGGCTGAGTGCAAAAGTTACTCTCCCTGCTCTCATATGGCCTCATATGTAGAAATAAGTTCATTTTAGGGCTCTCTGGAACTAGACAGACATAGAAATGCTGCAGGAATTGAATTTAAAGGCCACTAAGTTAGGGGGCAGGGAGAGATGGGGGAAGTAAAAACTGTATTTCTCAGTAAGGCTGTGAAATCTCCATGTTTGGAGATGTTTAGAGTCTAACAGATGACAGTCTGAGAAAACTGACACTTATGAAGTTGGCCCTGTGTTGAGCAGGGTTAGAACAGATGATCTCCAGAGTCAACGTAATGTTTTTCATGATTCTATAAAGAAATCATTTTGCAATGATTCATCATCTTTTAAAATAGTTATTTAAGAAGTTATTTAAATCATACTACCTGACTTAGAAGTCAGGTAGAATGAGAATTTCTATGACTTAAAAGCCAGTTCCTTACCAGATGCAAAACTACATCACTTGATTAAAGCTAGTGGCTTGGGATTATGGACCTTTGTACACAGACCTTTTATTATCAAAAAACTTCATGCTGACCTTACTAAAGCACAGAATCTTAGAACAGGCAATGTCCACTTGAATGACAGAGTAATCACTATTGGATGAAAGGATTTCAGCTAATCCAAATACAACACCTCTCATTTCAGTTTAAAGCATCATTCTTTAAAATAATATCCTAGGGCAAATTCCTAAATGCCAATTGTCAGTCAGTAACACAGCGTCCCCCTGAAACTGTAGCTTGTATGGATGTTCCTATGGCTTTTTAATCACTAAAACTAAGCTTGTCAAAATAGTATCTGCCACTACAGGAGCCTAACAGAAATTATTTTACTTACTGTGAATGCAATCCAGTTCAAAAACCAATCATATCTGTTTATCAAGATGTAATCAAATTCACTTAAGAAAAATATTCTTCTGGGTATGTAACATTATAACAAAATTGATCACCTTGTCTCAGTGGGAAAAATTTAGTGTGTACATACTTTTCTCAGAGAAGGACTAACATAACAAGATCCCATCTTTTTGTACAAAGGATAAAGGAAATCTTTTGCTTTTCTTTGTTCACCTTGGGGAAAATTTTTGAGTATTTTAAAAGGCAGTCAAGTCTCAGAGATATTCTTGGAAATTTGTGTCTAAAAACTTTTACAGAACTTGGGCTACAGAACTATTGTGACAACTGACACCAGCATCATATATTGCTGCTTCCAAATTTAACATCTAAGCCTCAGGGCCAGGTGGTATCATACCAAACACTCCATGCAGTTTATGTAGGCAAAAGAAACACATAGAATTACTAGCCTAGTTAAAGTCTTACAGGTTTAACTGAAGGACTGTTATTAGTCCAGTTATGCAATTTGTTCCTAATGAAGGCAGTTAAAACTAACATTCACAGACTTTTTATTATACACTTCTTTCTCTGGTATTCCTCTGCCCACTGTAGGTTTCTTTGCTCCTTTTCTTTCTTTGCTCTACTTTCTATGCTCACATAGCTTATGGTGTTGGGTTCCCTCAAGGAGAAAGAGGGATGTGGATTACAACAGTTTGTCAGCATCCCACGCTCTTTGCCCAAAATATGTTGATAATTTATGCCACCTTGCTCTTGGGTGTGCTTGGGATCATTTGCACACATTTTTATAACACAGCACACTTGTCAGCTCCCTTCTCATTGGTTCACCATTTTATATTACATAGGAAGTTACTGTATACGGTATTTTAATGCAATGGATACTCGCTCTTTGTTTTCTCTGCTATCTGTAAAACTGGTTTTAACAGCTCTTAAGCTTACAATAATGCAGTGACCACTGATGATTTTTTACAGCTCTAATAGCTCTAGTATCATGCTGTATTTGTACTTTCAAGACCTATGCTATCATTTTGTATTTGCTCAACTTGGTAACCTGTGTTACATCCTTCAAGTTGCAGTTCACTGATAACTAAGGTTTTATTAGCACAGGCTAATCATGCATATATCTTTGCTCAAAGTCAGTAATAGTTCACCCTTCAAAAACAATGATACATTCACATACACACGCATAGAAACACAATGCTCTGGTAATGACTCGTTACATTAGTAGCTGCTAGTTATTGCAATCTCTCTAGTATGTTATTGAAAATACCTGATAATAATATGCCCACCACTTACAAAGACAGTACTGAAATTCTCTCCAAGCTGAGGACTTCCTAATTGTAACACTTTTGTTCTGTTAATAAGACTTAGTTGAGTTCAGTGACTGACTTTATGAACTAATACCAAAAATACTGACAAACACTAGTCCATAGGGATTATTTCCAGAACTCTGCATATTGTTTTTATGAAGTCTGTAATTCCTTATAGGTATAGTACCTGCGACAGAGCAAAAAGGATACCGCAGCATTAGTGATTCATATGAAAAAACTTCTGTTGATATAGTTAGAAAATACACCTTTGAGATGACTCATCTGGTTATTGTTGAGTATTAGGACACATTTGGCATTGTTTGGCCAGGGGACATTCTGAAAAAATGGCCATGAGATGGCTGAGTTCAGGATCCTGTGAGAAGGAAGCAAGGCAAAAGCAAGATCACAACCCTGAACTTGGAGTTAATCTAGCACAGTCTCCTCTCAAAGCAGGCTTAACTTAAAGCTGATGAGAGATTAAGCTCCTGCTGTTGAAAGTTCTTGAGACCATTACCACAGCTTGTTCCTGATACTTTAATTAAATCCAATTTATTTTGTATTGGCACTGAGCAAGGAATATGCATATGGGGTAGGTTAACATGCCTCAGATGACAACCTGCCACTTGTTTGAGAATGTATGAATAAACCAGAAGTTTCATCTCTGCGCCAGAAAAGTTTTATTCATCTCTGGCAGTAGCAAAGCTGTAAATTGGACAAATATTTGCTGGGGTTCAATCATACTGGGCAGAAATGGCATTTGGCAAATTGAAGTTTATTTGCTATATAACTTCTGAAAAAAATCTAAAACCAAAAAATGTCAAGAACGCATTAAACATAAGGACAGATTTACTTGAAATTTTGCCTCAGGTCACAAACAAGACTCAGAAGGCTTTTCTGGATACCAAGTGCTGTGCTGTGCTGCGCTGCTGAGGTCAGCAGTGAAATGACTTCATGCTAGAGTTCAGCAAATGCATTACATGTGGAGCCAGAAAGAAGGAGCTGCAGAACTGTGCTGAGGGATAACAGTGAATGAAAATCTGGCATGACGAAAAAAAAATACACATAGTAATCTAAAGGAGAGCAAAGAGAAGACATGGTAAAATGACAAACCATGAAGATGAATTTACTTTTATTTATTGATAAAACATGATTATCAGAGAGAGGTAGGTGGTCACAGATTAAAAAGAAAGATAATAAAAACTTAAAATATCTAACAGTATATGTAAAATGAAAGATTGCATTTTGAAATGTTGTGTACAAAAGGGCAGGATCGGAACATAGCTCCGGGTCAAGAGATATAGCTTTACAATGTAGATATGTGAATATAGGCAAGAGAGGCAGTTAAAGTGAGAACTGAAGAACAAAAAACAGATAACAAAACAACCTTGTGGAGGATGAGAGATGGAAGGAGAATACAACAGCTAGTTCAAGTTTTATTTTATTCAAATTCTCCTGCCTTAGAAAATGCATAAGTAAATCACAAGGATTTGCTAGATTAAAAAGTGAGAAATAAAGACAATAAAAAGTAGTAGTATTTTTTTAGAAGCAGATCCTATAAAAGTGATCAATACAGGATCAGAGGAAAATTATAAAAATAGTAACACGAAAGAATGTGACCTAAGATAATATTCTGTTCACTATTATAAATATTTTTGAAGAATGGAAAGCCTGGGAGAGAACTGAGGATTGCTGAGAAATGATACAAGATTCAGTCACGGCAGATAAGCAGCCAGCAATAAGGGAATAAGGCAAAAAAAAAACAGGTAGCAAATGCAAATTAACCACTTTGTCAGTGGGTAGTTAGCAGTGAAAACTGAATTAAGAGGTGGCCTGACAATACAAATTACTTAAGAAATGTTCAACAATTCAATCACAGGAAGAGAAGAAAATGCACTGTTCTAGTTTATCAGAAGATATGTGCAAATGTGAATGGTGAGATCCACTTCAAAATGCAAGGCACTAACGTAGAACAGCTGTAAGGCTGAAAAAATTGAGATGCAAACATTATCCTTGTTTGTGGAGATGTAACTCCCAGTATAAATTCTCTATGAGAAGTCCAAGACAGCTAAGCAGGCTCTGCTATTATTATGGTTTTTTTATATATATATTGTACAATAACAATTCTAGGCTAAATATTAAGTTTGCTATGAGTTTTGTTTTTTATTTGACACACCACTTTCTGCAAAGGCAAGAAGACAAAGAAAGCTAAACATAGGAAAATATTATTTCCATGTTATCTAACAACTCTGTTGGGTGTTGCCTCAACAGCAAGGTGAATTTGTCAGAGGTAAAATCCTTAAACATTAACAATGAGAAGAATTGTCAGTACCTTATCTTCTTCATATGATCCACCCAGCAATTCAGTTTCTTCATAGCTTTTTTCAAAATGAGACATTCCCTTTTAAATACAGATTTAGACACATAAACTAAGCTTATGCCATGTTAGGAAGGTTGTATTCCCAGAGCAATGATTTCTTTGCATCAAACTGTTTTTCTTCAAAGCAAAATTGTATGTTCTACATCGTGCCAAACCCTCCCATTTAAACTGTAGTTCAATCACTGATCAAAGATCATTAATCTCTGACAGAATTCCTACTATATATAAAACCATCAGGGTCCATGTTCAACACCCAATTCATTAGTGACCTTCAAAGAGAGAGGGAATAGAGTACTTGTGTTGGAAGGAACCTGTAACAGTCATCTAGTCCAACTGCCTGAACACATCAAGTCTTCTGATTTAATGAGGAAATAATTTTTTGCATTATTTGTATTGGAGTGAATTCACCCAAATGAGTTAACTAAGAAGCCTTGAGCAAGAAGTGAGGATTGAGTCCAGGTATGCAGAGCTGGTCAAATCTAACTTCTTTCCAACAGAGACAGACTGAAGAATTGAAGAAAATTTGATCATTTATCACAAACTCGTCCATTTTTCTAGCTTCCAGTTCCATTATATTCTATTTTGAGGCCCATTAGTGTATTCCCGCATTTATTTTGTTTAAGCATTAATGTAACTGTAAGGAAAAATCATTAATATCAAAACTGATACGTTAATCTGTCTTCCCAAGGATTCCCTCTTGAGTTAATTAATTGTGGTGAGAACAGACTCTCTATTATGGTGATAATGCTCTGCAGTTCTGCTTGTACACATTTTCTGTTCCCCCTCTGATACAGTGGTTGTTTTGTCACACTAAAGTTCCCCTGTGTGAGTACTACCTATGCCATATCAGTTCCTGAATATTCTGTACATAGGAAGTCATATGGCAAAAGCTGCTATACAAGGAAGACAAGCTACTTAGTCTTAAAATAGTTTTCTGTATGCTCTGGGGACTACTTTATGCTCATTTCTGCTCTTCCAGAACATTTTTAATTCATCAACAGGGGAAAAAAATAATAACTAAAAAATCTGTTTATAGTTCATCTACAGTAAGTACATGGTTAGTAAGCTATGTGTGCATGTACTCTGCTTCTATTCTGTTGGTATTATGCATATACTACATGTTAAGAATGCAACTATATAAATTAGCTGCTTCTTAGGTAAACCATATGAAATTTTATTTAATCTGCTCTGGGAGGACAGAAGGCTGAACCGACCCAATCTAGATGTGACTTTAGACTTTAGTCTAAATAGCTGAATAATAAATAAAACCTTAGATATTTTACGTAGATTTAGGTGCATGACTCACCAATATTCATAGAACTCAGTCAACTAAATCCACAAATGGCAGTTGAAAAATATTAGTATTAAACAAAGCTGAATGCTATATATGCTGAAGACTATAAAACCAATCATTTTTTTTTTTTTTTTTAGCCTTGCTTCTCGTAAGACTATGCAGTCCTTCAGCCTCAGAGCTACAGTTGAAATCTCTGGACCGAGTAGTAGGGTCTCTTCTTTCAAATGCTTTGTTCTAATGTTCTCCAACAATTATAGAATAATTTATTTTTTTTTTAATTACACTTGCTTTATACAGCTATAAGAGAGGTTTGCCATGGTTTACTTCATTAAGCAATTGAGGATATCTTTGGGCATTTAACCAAATCAGTTAATGAAATAACCATCATATGCTAATAACAGCAAAGTAGACTCACCACCACAGCAGAACAGAATTAAATAGTTCAAGACAACATTTGTCAAAGGATAAAGCATTCTGTCTGCCAGAGATTCTTCTTACCTTCTTGTACCCCCAAATTAAACATATACAACCTCAATAGCCTTTAAACTTCTGTATTACTTGTTTGCTAGTTTCTTTTGTTCAATATCTCCTGTCAACTAATCCAGAGGCCTATGATTTTGAGAAATGTTCATCATGTTGAATAGGTTTGTGGTTCATTTCCTCTCTTGCTTATAAAGTTTATCAGGCAATCTGATTATTTTCATGGCATTCATCAGCATACAAAGGATTCTAGCTTTTCATCTCTAATATCTTTTGCTCAGCCAATGACACCTGCACTTACATCTCCTTTTACAGCGTTTCGAAGGATAATACAGTCAGCTTGATTTATGCCTCAGTTCTCAAGACACAGGGTAATAATATAATAAAAATAACTTAAACAGACCCAAGTGAAAACACAGAAGGACAGACATATCTCCTACACTGCATCATTCCTTTCCTTACTCAATGCGGGTTTGTAAGTAGAAAACTCCTTGCTGAAAAAGAGAACATATCTTTTTGTAATGATGAGTACTGCACACAAAAGGATGTCTCTAACCCTTTTAAGGCACCTGATATCATCTTTCCCATCTGTTGATAATCAGTGTTACAAAGACACCAGAATTCTGCAATGGATTACTGCAAAATTTTCCACAAAATCATACCCTATCTAATCAACAGTTAGTGGGAAAGAGTCTCTGTATATTCTCATCATCTGTGCCTTTGAACACTCTGCTTCAGACTATCCAACAATGGAATACGTTTTGGTATGATTTTGTTTACTTTCATCTTTATTTTTAGAACCACACCATCAGCCCCACCCCCATGCTTATATATCCCTTTAAGGGCAGTGCTGTACAATCCAGCAAAGACTTGTAAAAATTTTTCAACAGAAGTTTTAAGTTTAGAAGCACAATTGTTAGAGGATGAGGCACAAGGTGTGGGAGATGAATGTGTTGTGTATTTTGAACTGAAGAAAAAAATGAATGGTGGCCTAGAATTAGTGGCAAATTCTGATCACCTGTGTTGAACTAATGCTAAATTACAAAGTCATGAAAGCATAGAAAACATTTTTTTTTTCACTCAGTAATTTGAGTCTCATCTTCCATTACATACAAAGGATTATGCCAAGTTGTAAAAAAGAAAAGCCTGAAGGTACTATAGAACTCCTACAGAAATTTCTAAAAATGTAAGCCAAATAAAGCCAAAGTTGATATATTTTATTAAGTGATAAAGTTTTAAAATTTGTATTTGTCAAGTCACTAATTTTTTTTTTGAGATTGGTCAAAGAGGTTAAATGTAAATAATTTATTTAACAAGTCCAAGTCCTTTTCTTCATTAAACATAAATTATGACACAATTAACCTTTGCAGGAATTTAAAATAAATATAAACTTGCTTTTGATCAGGCATTTTGAGCAAAGAACTGAGAAACAGATGGTGAAGCAACTCAAGAGCTGCCTCACTGCTCTGCTCCCTGCTGCAGAAACAAGCTTATGCACAGTAAGACAACAAAGTTCTTCAGAAAAAAAGGGAAAACTCATAACCTATTTTACCCGTACACTGAATTTACACTCCTGCAATGTCTATTCAGTACTATATCATAGTTCTTAGAACAGAGCCAGCATTTCCTCTTCTGACTATAAGCAAAGCTACTAAAATTGTGTTCACGCAAGACATAGACTAATTTGAAAAACACCACTCTTAAAGTGTTCACGCTTTTTGAATGTGCATCTGTTCAAATGTAAACTGCCAATAAGTATCAAGTCCAGAATTTTACATGTTCTTCACATTTTTTAGTGGTTTTGTTGGTTTTTTTTTTAGTGTCAATCCCTGTATATGAATATTTTGATTTATAAAGAAAATCTTTCACAGATTTACATAGTAGATTTACAAAGCTATAAGAGAACAGCTGACCAACATGGTTTACCAGGAAAATAATTTAATAATAAAACTAGATACATATAGTAATGTACAAAATCACAAAAACAGTTTTATTTTTACCAAATCCATCTATCTGCCAAAAAAGCATAATTCTTAGCCTTTTTGAAAAGTAAAAGAATGATAAAATGAACTATACTGATTCCAGATAACCAACACATTACTTCAAAATGTGTTTTTTCTTCATTGCTTGCCTTTGCAGCTGCACTTTACATAAATTCTGCACAGAACACTGAATACTGAGCTAGCTTTTCCATAGACGTTTGTGCTCATATCTCAATATGTACTTTAACAGCAAAAGTTGGTGTTGTGACAATTTGACAGTATTTAATTCCCTAAAAAGCTTTTGTATTTATATGCAACAAGCTATATGCACCCAAATTTGATTAAACTTGCACTTAACACAAAAGCTGAACAATGACCATAAGTTTCACCTACAAATCAACACCAGTAAATTTCAATTATTGCACAGTCAAGCAAATTATTCCACTTGTTGAAGCAGAATATGTTGCTATAACACAGACCAAGAGTGCAGCTTCACACTAAATTTAATCCAATCTAATTGCAGACTACCTTCCTAATGGGCAATTGTAATCCCCCCTCCAGATGTCAGACAAATCAGTGGACTGATTTAGCGAACATGTGCCCACATGAGCTCGCCATCAGACAGGCAGGGTGGGTAAGGAGGATATGTAATTGGTTATTAAACTGTCAGTGGTGTGGCCCTTTCTGGAAGGAGCCAGAACAAAACACAATGAATTTTTGCTTTTTTATAGCTAAAGGCAATGTAGTCTTTTCTGCAGTGCATGCATTTAATGTTTAAGTTACCTAAAGTCCAAAGATATCTCCCATATCCATATTCTGACATGCAGAGACAATTTACAATATTGTCTTTGGAAATAACCAGTAAGGTCATATACTGTATGAATTTGCTTGAGTAATACTCAGTGGTGGTACAGAGAAATTATATTTTGTTTGTTATATTGTTTTGTTTTGTTTTTTATCTGAACTGAAAGTATTTATCCAAACTTTTCAGACCTACAAAATAATCTTGTGTCCACTGCTGAATGCCATTTCACAGGAACAAAAGGTTTTTACTTTTTACTTCTAGCTTTTCCTACAGTAATATAATGTCATCTTTCTAAATTACTAGGCTTTGTCTTTCAGAAGATAATATTGTGGAAACAATTATATATACACTGCATAAACTAGCCCTCCCCTGTGCCACTGAAATATATGCTAACCTGCTTGCTATGTACCCCTAGATAGAGAGCTGGAAAGGAATGCCAGATCCCTACAGAGAAAATTAGAAAACAGATGCTAAGAGGGAAACAGAAACACACGTACCTTATGCATGTATTTTCTCATATTTCTGTTAAGTCATGTCACAAAGGGGAGGAAATTAGGCACTGTGAGAGCCTGACAAGGCAACTGAAGTATATCTGAGGTAAGCACTTACATTAATGTAATCACAACTTGAAAATTTAAAGAGGAGACTTTAGACAACCTCATATTGGCAGTAGGGGTATTTGTAGTGCTGATTATTGCAGTACAGCTGCTGAAGAACAGAAATCACTTATTGCTGCTGAAAGGACAGTAGTTCCCACTACTTTTGCTGGGCAGCAAGACCTCATGTAAGATGAAGCTGGCTGTACTGATACAACTTTGAAGCTTGAAGGTGATAAACTTTAAATGTAATGTTACTGGAGAAAGCAGCAAGCAGCCGGCTGCTAGAAGTCTCTCAAAATGAAGTCAGAGAAGACGACTTGATATTCTCTTTGTACTTAGGAAAGCATAGTTTCTTTTTCTATGTTATCCTATTTATCTTCTCTTTCTCTTTCCCTTAAATAAACCATCATCAGTAATTGCCATTCATTGAGCACTTACACAGTTTAAATTAGTTTTTACAACTTCCAGGGTAGTGCACAAATTCCAGTGTTTATTAGTGACCTCTAGAAATTGAACCCACTCTTTGCTGAAGAGTTCCCATATAAATTGGTACTTGAAGTGGAAAAAAAGTGCAGAGAAATCTTTTTGAAGCAGTTTAATTATTCTAACAAAGTCAATTCATATGAATAACACTATTTCACCTCAATTTAATATTTGGAATGACAAATCCCCATAAAAAAAGGGAAGTCATACAAACATTTATTATGCTGCACTTTAAACATTTAAATTCTCTCTGTAAAAGGTTTTTTTCTTCCTCAAAATCAGAAGTGAATGGATATTATAACAACTTATCAGACATTTACTGAAATATAATGAAAGTGGCACAAGGTGGAATAACATTTTTTGCAGGAGTTCTTTGGATCAAAGTACCAAGTCCTTGTCTGCTCACTGAAATGCAGGGACTCCACAGAGCTTGTATAGATATACTGATTTAACTATCGCTTACTTTTGAGCAAAATATTCAGCATGAACTATAACCGAGTAGTCAACTAGGTTCTAGACTACACAGCAGCCAATATCCAGAAAATACTTTAGACAAAGTGAAACCACATCCTCCAGTTCAGACATAAAAAACATTAACGGTAAACCCCACTATTTTCTATTCTCTTCCTACAAGGAGCAGAAAAGATAAGTGGTTTGAATTTAGAAGAGATGGGAATCCCAGAGTGATCTATAAGTGACCTCTTTATTCTAACTGATTGAAAGTCTATTTGCTCAGCAAAATCAGAAAACAATCAATGCCATTTTTTCATTGCTTGTTATTCTTTCAAAATAAAGCCGAATCTTCTCCTTCCACAGAAACAGGTACAGTTAACTGTTTGTCTGATCTGTTGCTGTCAAATCCAGAGGTAGAGATTAGAATTCTGATACCACACCCTCAAATATAATTCCACTAAAATTAACACTGGGACTTCTCCAAGATCCTTGTGCTTGATCCTAGAGGCTAGCACACCTTTTTCCTGATGGAGGAATATCAGTAAAGGCACAGTTCTATAGATAAAACAAGTGGTGAGTAACAGGCAGAAGTAGCCTAGATGCTTTCGACCTTCTTTAATTTTTTTCTCTTGCCTTTTGGACATGTCACAGGCAGATTTTCAATGTAGGCATCTCATTATTAGAAAATAGTATATTATTGAAAATGTATCTTAGAGTACACAGTTTCTTTTAAAAAAGTGCAAAGCCATTTTTCCAAAATTAATCCCAACTTCAGTATTTACTTTCAGAGCACCAAAACAGGGAAATGTTTGGACAAAATTACCCATTTGTGAACACCCAAAACTATGCTTTTGGGAACACCTGCAAGCTCATCCAGTTAGTAAAGATTCATGGGACTTCTAGTCAGGTGACATCACAGCAGTGCACAAATTCATATTAACTCGAGATCTGTCTTGAATTATTATCTTTACCATGTTATTCAATTTTGGACTTGTTTTCAAACAAGGTAAATATATAATAATTAACAGCCTGTTTAAAATCAATGCAAGCCAGTAATGGTTTTTGTAGTAAACAACTTCTCCACCCCTTCTGCCATATCTTACACACAGCTATCTGTTACAGCTTCTACTACCCAGGCCCCTTTTTATTAGGTTAAAATAAAAATGTTATCCCCCATCTATATGCTTACTTTTAATAAAAAGGATTCTTTGTACAGTCTTATAAAACTGTAATTATTGCAAGTTTCAATAACCACTTTGCTTAGCAGAGATAGAGGGAACAGGCTGTTGTGCCACTTACTGGTATAAGAAGGTAAATTTTAGCAGAATTTCATTTAGAGACTGTTTGATGGTGAAGATAGGGCTTTTGTCAGATCACAAATTAAATTAACTAGTAATGATTAATTCTCAGTGTAAGGGATCCAAAAGCTTATTTTGTAATACTATGATATACATTAGAAATAATTATCGTAACATTTTATTATACCTCTCTAAGAAGTACTATACTGTTCTTAAGATTGTTCTGTTCATTTTAATTAAAGAGTATTCACCTGTTGCTAACATAGAAAACGCTTATTCATTATGGAAAACAAGTAATCTCAGCTATGCTCAGTATAACTCTAGGCTGGTCCACTGTTTCTTAAACCGTGAAGGGGAGCTGATTGATGTTTTCCTTGTAATGGTAATTTTAATTTGAACCATGTGGTTAAAGTTGACCAACATAAGTATCAGTTATGAACTTACTTGAAACATCTGGTATCTAGAAAACATAAGCTAAATTTCCATACCAACACATACAGTTCCAAAATTACATGAATCTGAGGGCATAAGATTTGTGTGCATATAGTCACTCTTTCATTCTCAAATACAAATTATTCATTCTAATCCCAGGATCTAATTACAGTTGAATCACCTGAATGGAGGATTGCATATACACACACTGTTGCCTGGTAAACAAGATATGATGTACCAAGGACCTGAGAATTTGCATTGACAAATTACTATCTCTAATTCCCCACTCCCTCCACACACACAAAAAAAAAAAATAAAAAAAATATTTTAATATGAATTTTTCTATGGTTCTAGAGACCTATGCGAGAGACTGTGAGATCCTGCTACCTCATAGTCCTACCGAGAGAGCATCAAAATAAAGGAAATGTCTTTTACCTGCAAAATTAAGATAATATCTCATCTTGGACTATTAAATTGTCTACAGTCTACAGCCAGATGAACAAACTCTTGCAGGAAGACTCCCACCATAGCTTTCCAGAATGCCAGCCAAGCCAGTAAGAATGTTAGACCAGCACAACTCTGCTTCATTCTAATTTCAGCCATGTTCCTTGCACCCTTTGCTAATACACTCCACAATATTCTTTGCAATATACATTGTTCTTCATAATATTATTTTGTCTCAAAGTAACTCATATTGGCTCATCATCTCAGCACAAAGCCTGCAACAGCAACATCAAAATGTACATTAATCCATCTTATTGACCAAGCTTTGCATGTATCAGTGTAAAGCCTAAGAGGGGGAAAGTACAGCCCAAAGCCTTTATATATATATGCTAGACTCACTGTTGTTATATGGAGCCATGTGTGTTGAAATATAAGTAAATGAACATTTTTCCTTCCTCCCTATTTGCTTGAGATACTACCAGTGTCTTTTCATAGGTAAAATATCAAGAGAAATATTCTGTTGCCATAACAACCATATTAAGTTATATTGAGGTAAAAAAGTCCTTCACAAATGTTTTCAAGTAATAAGCTAATTTAAAGATGTTCACAAAGAGCACTTGAAAAATAAAATAATATATACTGCATTATGAGCCTAAAAGTACAGAATTGTTACTATAGTGATCTATCTGGCATAGTACTATTCATGCTGTAAGTCCCAAAACAGATAAATCATCCTCATTAAGGTACGTATCTGCAATAAGTTGGTTGAGTAAATAATGTTGGAGAGTCTCTAGACATACTTACTGCATTACATCTGTTTGTGTCTGGCACAATATTTTAAAATAAACAAAAAATAACAAGGTCTTGAATATATCCTAAAAACAGCATTTGTGTTTAACAACACAAAGATTTGTATTAACTCTAAGTAATAAAATCCCAGAAACTCAGGAATATAGCTCTCAATATTTTTGAAGTGTTGAACAGAAATTAAGTGAGATATGCATTTAGTGAAATTTCTTTTGGTGCCCAAAATTACGTAATGCAATAATTAATGTCTTAAATTCACTAGTTAATGTCGTTGATTTATCTGAAGTATATATATTACCTCTGATTCTTTGACCAAATTGTATTCCAGGATTTTTTTTTGTGTGGAATGGCAATAGTAGAACCAGCTGATTTGGTTGTCTTCATTTTCCTTAGATAACAAATAATTTTCAAGTTGAAATATTACCAACATTCAAAATTTCTCCTTAAAAAAAAATCACCAAGAACTTCTTAAAACAGATATACAGTAGGGTACAGACTTCTGCATTATTCTCATAAACTAAATACTAAACCAGTGTATGCTCTGGTTATTCTTGGAAGGTAATAGCTGCTTGAGATCAGGCTCACATTCAATTTAGACAGATACACAAGCAGCTTTCAAGAATCCTCCTTAGCAGTTCATCCTCAAATGCTGGCAACAGTTCCTTGGTGGACAGTATGTTTGTAATGTCATATAAAATAAAAAAGTACACATATTCAAACTTTCGTCAGCCTAATTATTGTTAGTAATTTTAGACAAGTTAAACAAAGCAGAAAAACACACTTTCTTTAAATGTGACTTGACTTTGCATGCTGAGATATTAAAATAAATTAAATAATAGGCTCATGATTTAAGGATGATACATATAACTGTTCTAAGTTCTATTGATTTCAAAGAGATTTTAAGTTTATTATTAGTAACAGCAGGTGTACGCAATATAAATATGAATTCGGACAATAAGTTGAATCTACCTATAGAAAATAACTGTAGCATTTTATGACACACCATCTGACTCCCACACCAGTCCCTGCATATCTCTCCAGGACCACATATCATGGCTTAACCTGGTTATCACACACTTGCTAAACCACAGTTTAAGTGCAGGCCCTCAGGATGTATCAAATTCAAGGAAGTGCAACCAATATTATCTCATTACTTCCCATGATCAGATGTATTAATAATTAAACACAGGGCCAACTTCTTTTCCATGGAAATAAACCATGAAATTATTGAATGATTTGATTTGCAGAAAGTGTGGCTATGTTTTTTTCACATCACGTTTCTCCATTTCACAAAACTCAGACCAGAACAGATCTCCAGGATCTTAGTACAAAAGATGCCAGATCAGTAGATTTACCTCTATCACTCTCAAATCACCATTCTTCATAACACTGCTGATTTTAGATTACCCCACAGTAGTAGCACAATTCCAGAATAACATGGAAGTGATAATTCAGGTAGACAGTAGGAGGAGGGTAATCCAGCAGTTACAGAAACATAGAAATTAACATATTTAAATAATATGTAGAAAAGTATTACACATCTGACAGTTTTAAGTCTCAGAATCTATTGCAGTTAATTTTCTCTGGTATCTCAAAGACTATTATTGACATTGTCTTTTAAAACTTTATTGCCTAAAATATCAGTTACAATAAGAAAACATATCTAGGCATCATCAGTTTGACAAGCCAATATTCTCATCTAACTAAATACTACTGTCATGTTGGACAGTCTACATATTATAGTTAGCTGGATTTCTATTTATTGAATGCATCTGAGAGACCATATAAGTGCATCTTGATATAACACAAGAACACTCCTATTTATTTCAATGACTGCTATGTTTCAGATATTTTACTTTTCTTGAACAATGCCCAAGTATATACTTGAACCCAAAGGACTGAGTGAGAAATTAGAACCTGAGGTTTATTAATAATAAAACAAAACAAAACAAGTTTGGTTCTTACAAAAATGTAACAATGACAAAACCTGTCATTTTTTGTTTCAAGGGCAGCCAATAAATTTTTCCTTTAACAAAAATGTCAGTGTTTAGATAGGACAGATAGAAAAATCAGAGAAAAGCAAGATATTCTTGCTCTTTCTCTCTGCTGGTTCTGCAACAAGTGTGCAAGCATTTCTGGAGCTGCTTGTGGCACCACTGATGCTTCTGATACACAAACAGGAAATAAACAAATGATGCTCCAATGATCACTACCCAGCAATGTTAAACCATAAGAAAACTATTTTGGTTAAAAAGCCCAAAAACTTCAAAGAAATCACAGAGAAGAAAGACATAAGGGGAAAAGAGGAGGGGAAGCCCCCCTTTTTTTCTGACTATAATGAAATACCTCCAATTCACCTTATGTTCAAATGATGATATACAACCTCCTCCCCAAAACATAAATCAAAAACTCAAAAAGATATGTCATATTGTTTTTAATACACAAAGAAGACAGAAGAAAAAAACCCCATATTGTGAGGTAAAATATTAAAAGGAAAAAGGTAGGATGCATAAAAATTGTATTACTGTAATATATTATGATGTACTAAAACAATAAAGAGATGTAAATCCATTCTGTAACAGTATCATTTCTTTATAAAATGCCTCATACTGTCCTCAAACATTGATAGAATTCTATTTTTATTCAAATTTCTTCTGTAAGAAGAAAAAAAAATGCATTTTATTTCCACCAAAAAGAAACCTAGGGCAATATAAGAGAAGGACGATGAAATAGTACATAATCCACCCACTCTTTTATGACTTAACTTTTTCTACCTATGAAGCTTTTGAGAAGTTACCTCTGTATTTTTCAGATTCAGGAACCAATCCGATTAAATTTCAGAAGAGAACAGGTACCACTATTACAGCTTTCAATTTATGTTTTATCCACCACAGGTGTATGCCAAGTAATTTTGTTTTGTAAATACACTGTGGAGATTTAACATGCAACAATTCATAAACATGAGCAGGTAGGTGCGAAAAAGATTTATCTCAAGGTTAGCTGACAAAGTGTTAGGGTCAACAGTGAAAAAGAAGATGTAGGGAGAAGATGAAACATGAAATAGCATAAAGTGAAATAAAACAAATGTCACATTAGAGAACCTAGACTGTTTCTGCACCAGCTCAACCTTCACAAAATTTGGAGAAGCTGGTATAATGACTGGTATAATGATGAAAGTTAACAAGATTAGTAGAAAACTCAGTTTATACTTTCCACAGTGTCAGAAGAGGACTACAGTTTGCCAGAATACAGCACATTTTTTTTAATGCAATGAGTCAGAGAGGTTCCCCAGGATTTCCTTCTCATTCACCCTGCAGTAGCAGGCCTTATCATCTCTCTTTCTGCAATTCCTGCACTTCTGGACTCCCAGGTCTATCTGATTCCACAACTTTCACAGAAAGTCATGGATAAACTCATATCCTAATAATGTCTAATATTTAATCAGTGACACAGGATTCTTCATCTCATTTGGCTCTATTAAGAATACGCTCTATTAAGAATACATTAGACAATTCAATGCCATAATCCTTGACCCTGATATGATCTTTCCACAGCCACCTTATATAATCTGCACACCAGATGCCATTTACAGCTCAGATCTGATTACAATGAGGATGCAATCAGTAACTGTAAATTACTGAGTTACCAATAGTATAGATACTTCATAAAGATGGAGTATGTTTGTGTCCTGAGATGGGTGACTAAAGGGAGCCCTCAATATTGAAAGTTTTCCTTGGACACACTAAACACAGGAATAGCAAATAAAAGTAAACTTTACAGCTATTGCTATTACACCATTTTCAAACCTGTTACTGTTAATTACTCCTTATTTGTTAGATTATTTTAACATGTGACAAGAAAATAGGTTTTTATTGGATTGTACTGCTACTTTCATTAGATTCTTTTAAAACTTTTGAAACTTTTGCACTGAAGACAGAAGCAGCAAGGACAAATTGATGAAACACTTCTTTCACAAACTGTAGTTTGCTGCTTTTACAAATCAATACCTAGAATTATTACAAGAAAGGAAGCAGGGAGAAAATTTTTCCACTAAAAAGCATCTCTTGTGTAGGTGATATTCATATAGCAAGAGGTGTAAGAAAAATTTACTATCATTACAAAAACTACTTGGTGACTCAGGGAGAGAAATGGTACCTTCAGTCATTTAAGTTTTTTCTTTTCAACTGGCCAGATTAAAAAATCTGATAATCCTTTGGAAGTGGTGAGCACAGATTTCATATCAAGACTATTTCCATTGACTGTGAAGAGATTCATATCACATGCAGAACTCATTTGACTTAGGGTTTTTTATTACAATTTGAATTGCATTTCACTCATACTTACAGGCCTAAAACTACTGGATATCATACTGTAGACTATCATGCAAGCATACTTCCCTGCCTTAGGTTGTTTTTCTAACAGATTAGGCTGCATAAATTTTAAAATATAAATGATAACTGAACAAGTGAAATGATTTGACTGAGGTCACAAAAGGCCTTTTTAAAATTTGTCTCACAGGACACCAGTATAATGTCACCATTTTTCATATGAAAATATTTGTTATTTTAGTACTTTTTTACATTAAAAAAGAAGAATCAGGAAACTATGCTTCTAGTTCTGCACTGCCATCAGATGAACCATAGTATTCTACATTAAAGATATTAACTACCTAAAAAATGGAAGAAAATGGCATCCAGACCAGTACCCTTTTCTTTCATTGCATAAACTTTAATTAGCAGAAGCTGCCTGGTTCTTTTTAACATCTTTAATGTGCTTAAGTATTATTGCTTCATGCTATTATATTATTTCTAAGTTCCTAGTGTGAGCAGACACAAATTTCTGTATTTACACTTTTGCTCTACTTACATATAATAAATGTTTACAAAAAGGTTTTCTACGGGGAAAGATAACAAGAAATCTAGTCAGTGAAATTGCCTAGAGTTATGATAGAAAGATTTGATTGACAGTGGTTTTGTTTCAAAAATAACTGTATTTGATAAAAGAAAAAGCTAATATAGCTACCGGGTTGGGTCCAAATTCAGTCTTTTACTGAAGTTTTTCCCATGATTTCTTTGTGGTTATATTGTATCTGGTTTATGGACGCACATTATATTAAAGTTAGCTTTTAGAAACCTGAAGAAATGATATCCAGATTTGCAGTACCTTTAGTTACTAAATTTTCAGATTTATCTTCTGCAACAATATGGTATAAGGAGCTGAAACATATGAATCGCTTTCTATGTTTTTCCCAGGAAATACAAGTTGTAAACCACACAACCTAAAATTTACTTATATTATACAAAAAAATTTTGCCTGCAAATCATAAAAATTGTCTGCGAAGTCAAAGAGGATTTTGCAGGCTCAGAACTGAAAGAACAAATTATTTTTTGTTGAACATCTGGGTAACCTTCTTTATTCTTCCTTTACATTAGTCTTGCAAATGATTTCTAATGGGCTATAAAATGAAATTTGTTGATGCATAGAGATTAATTTAGAGATTAGAACACATAGTGGTAGATATCTAAAATTCATAAGTGCAAAATGCACATATCATTTAAAAATTATTTAATGAAGGAATATGTCAAAACCAGGACTAACTAAATGTGACAAGAGAGTGAAAGGGCTGTATCTATGCCACCACTACCACCCAGAAGGGTAGGAATTTTGGATCACTGCTCTGCATAGACTCAGTCTCTTCTCCCCAGTTACAATCACTATGTTTTCTGTGTATGGTAACACAATCAATATTTTGTGTATCATTCATTCTCTCCAGTAACATTTATATACAGTGTAATACTCCTTCATGGTTTTTATTTCATCTGTACATTTGGATGTTACTTCAAATACTGGGAAAAAACCCTCATATGCTGTTTGGTTATACAGCAGGCTCTGTGTACCTGCATCATCAAGATCTCTCTATAGCGTACTCATTTGTTGAAGCAAGGTATACAATACAAACTAAAAGAATAGCTTATGGTAGTACATTCTTTAAGTAACAATAGGCCAAGCTAATAAAAAGATATGTGTCTCTTAATTGATCCATATATATAGAAGTATCTTTTTTGCTTCATATTTATACTTGTAAAACATGCTAATATTATTAAGGAAGTGAATGCTAGCTGTGCCACTAATAATGTCCATTTTCATGGTCATATTTTTTTAAACCTGGTACAACATACTTTATCTACTGACCATTGTATTTTTGAAGGAGGAGATATGCTCAAGGAGAATATTAAATACTGCATAGTAACTTTCTGGCTTATGTCACCATTTCAGTCAATTTCTCCAAGAAGTTTCACTGTTCACAAATTCCAAATAACCTTTCTATCCATTTCTTTGCAGTTGTCTTTTATCAACAGACAACTCACAAAATGACAGAACAGATGCTTCTTTTTCATTTTCTATAATATGATAAGCAAATATTTTCCAGTTAAAGATAGAATGCTGACTTGAATATTTTCCTGCATTTAAAATCAGTAGCAGTAAAGACATAATATATAAAAAGCTCATTATAGCATAAAACTTCTTTGAACAATTTCTACTTGTTTGGAGAATGGCTACTTGACTATCACTATAAACAGCTGTTTCGAACTAATGATTTGCAGAATACAGATGGATTACTTAGCAACTGAAAAAAAAGTTGAAAAGGCAGTATTACCAAGACCTAGTACAGCAACTACATGTGTAGTTTCTTGACACACATGTAACAATAAGAGTAGATGTACTCTAGGAAAACTTTATTAAAATAAGCAAAGATACAATGCAAACTGTCACAGTTTAGGGTCAGGGTGGCCCCTTAGACCTATAAAAGACAATCTCTGTTAACCCCCCTCCCTCCCCAAAGGGGAAGAGAAAGGGAATAAGGGAGAGAGAGAGACTTGTCAATTAGAAAAAGAAAACTAGAACAGCTTTAATGAAAATAATAACAATAAAAATGGAACATATACAAATACATACAGAACCAATATCGAACCCAATTGCCACTGATGGCAATTAACATCATAGGCTGCTAACTTCTGAAAGTACAGTTAGTTAGAAGAGCTGAGCTGAAAAGTAAAATCACTGAACAGAATTAGTTCTGTTCTCACTTAAACCAGGACACAAACCTATGGCTCAGTTTAGACATGAATAAATAATGGAGCTAAATGTACAATTTACAATAAAAATAGCTTCACTGCAAGTAATTAACTTCTTGTATGACACTGATTATTGTTTCTGACAAACATCTCCAATGCCATTTGCTCAAAATACATATGCTAGAATAAACAGTGTTAAGCTGATAGTTTAACTGTTTAACTACTTTCTATTACTGAAATCCTGTTCTTGAACATGTACTTATTTTCTTTTAAATATATTATTGACATAACCAAAGAAAAACAGTGATCTATCCTGTGTCTCAGACATATTCATTGAAGTCTGCTAGGGTAAATAGATGTAATTTTATTGAGATAAATGGAGCTGAACCAATTTTCAGCTCCACTGAAGTTTATGGAGCTGAGGAAAGAATGTATCCCTTGTTTTGTAAAAGGATAGAAGAATTTAGTGAAAAGGCGTAATGTTAAATTTAAGTGCATCCGGAATTCAGAGATGCAGTAGAATCATTTGTTTCCTGAGTATTCTGTGGAGAGCTGGCTAAGTACAGAGCTATTTTTACTTAGAAATGCTTCTTGATTGTTCCCTTTAGTTGGTTTTCTTTTAGAAGTGCTAGGCTACAGATTTAAATCACAAGAATTCTTTGGAATTTCTGAAAAAAAACTATCAGTACTACAAGCCAAAAAGAGTATCTTAGTGGAACGTGAAGAGGTTCCTGAAGTAATTCATAGACTTTCAAAGAAAATTAATTGCCTTGTATTCTTATAGGAGGACTTGTTTTCATGACTAATGTAAAACATACCTCTCTTTTAGTCATAGACAAAACATATATTTAGTGATAGAGAAAGGCAAAGCATGTGTCCTGCATGCACAGTTACCTCAAAATATTCACCACACAAATAATGAAACTTCCAGGTATGATCAGAGCTCTTATTTCTGTGCAAGAGCAGTAGGTCAGTAAAAATTTTGTTTACATTAGAATGGTTATGAAAATAAAACTAATGTGAAATATAAAAAAAAATGGAATTGGCTTCTTTAACTTTGAATAATGAAAAATGCTTTATATCTATTCAGAAGTCTTTGATAAAGCTAGACTCTCCAGGATTTTATTCTGGGTTTGTTTCTTCCCTCTCATGGTCTCTTTCTGTCCCAGTTAGTGCAAACAGAAATCTAAATTCAAAGAAAAAATAAAAAAGACATTTCAAAGTAATAATCCAATTACAATAGAAAGTGACACCGGGTATGTCACACACTCATGCTGAAGATGTCAGCTCTCTACTATTACTACAACTAGGAAGGGTGATGACAGGATACAAAGCTGTTCCATTGTTTCCTTCCAGGAGCCACCATGTGTGCTTTATGTGTTGCAGTGGAAATACAGAAATGAGAAAAAGGAAAACAGGTATACATGTTGTCCCATACAACTATGCAATCAAAGAGCCACCAAAGATTATCCACCCTGATGAAATGGGAACACAGACAAAAAGCTCAGTTGTGACTGGAAAACTGCAATTTTTTTCTGTGACCAGACAATGTAAGAGCTGTATTATGGGTTTGGGATAAACTGAACTATTGGCCAGCCACATATTCAAACACTGCCAAGAGTCATCTATGAGAGTACTGGAAGCATGTAATGGCACATTTCAGTCTTTACTAATTTGCAACTCAAGAACTTTCAGTGCTCAACATTGCATCTTCAGCCAGACACAAAATACTCACTCTTCCAGGAGGTATTTATGTCAGAATTGAACTTGGACCTGCATCTCTAGAGTAGATTCAACTAAACTTTTGTATGTGACAGGTTATCTGTGAAAAATTCAGAAGCTGAAAGTTAACTTTCACAAGTGCTTCTGACCATTGGCTGCATAACTGGATTAAATGCTGCTATCACTAACCACATTTTAAAAAATAAAACAGTATTTATTGATACATGAGCCAGTCTGGATTCCTCTGCCTTCCTATTACTTTCACCACAAGCAGACAAAATTTTAAGAAGTATTTAAGAATCAGTCCTTTTAGTGTACTTTCTAAATGCTTACATATCTAAGTGCTGACACTGAAATCAATATCATTGCACAGTTCTAGAGACACACGTGTGTAAGTTGAAAGCATTTTCTTGCCAATTGTTGCATTTTCTGATGTCCTCTTCAGATGTGAGGAGGAAGTTTCAGGCCCTTGGCCTTTCTTAGTTCCTTTTAAAACTAGAGGCATTAAGGGTTAGATTTTGAACATTTCCAATAGCTCCCTAGAGAGCACACGCTAAAGTTCAGTGGTATCTTCTTTTGCACTCAGTTATAGAATTTAGCTAGATTTTGAAGGAGCTCTTTAAGCATTTAATACCGAAGTTTTAGGAGGCAATTCTGGGAAATGAAGCTGTAAGTCTGTGCTGCTCACACTTAATTTTGATTTACAAATAGTTAATAAAATAGTAAATTCCATAATAAAGAAATTAATT
>JAAGNO010031146.1:22459-50803 GCA_033439905.1 Ceryle rudis
GCACCAGTGACAAGCGCCTGGCCCCTTCTCCTTGACCCCCACCCTGCAGATACCTGTAACCATCCCTAAGATCCCCTCTCAGGCTTCTCCCCTCCAGGCTAACCAGCCCCAGGGCTCTCAGCCTTTCCTCCTAAGAGATGTTCCAGTCCCTTCAGCATCTCTGTAGCTCTCCAATAAAGCTTATAAGCACCTGAAGACAAGCTGTGAACATGGAATGTGTTAAGCAGCTTTTCATAGCATGTGGCACTACCAGCTCCTCTGCAGTGCGATGTGTATGTGTTTCTAGGGACTTGCACTGTTCTGTTCAAGTGTTAATACTACAAAATGGATCCTTAGTCCTGCCGAGCTACTAGATCTCTTTGGAGCTTTATTTGTTGTTTCACTGTTCCTACTAACTCAGTTTTTGAGAAGGAGCAACAAGACTTTCATTTCGCATGTGTCAGTAGAGAGTTGTTGCTCTCAGGATATTATTGAGCAGTCAAGAGTTGTTGAATTAGCGTGAACTGCAGAGTTAAGGAGCTGTAAATTCATACTTGGGGGGGTCCTGAAATGCTTGCCATAACTCAGCTGCAAGTTACAGGGTGGCTTTTGTATTTAGGGGGTCTTATATTGACAGTAATAATCTCATCGGCTTTTTTTTTAATTGATCAATAAGAGATAAGGCAATAAATAATAAAAAAAAAAGGCAAGCCCAGAGTGCTAGTGAATGGTAGTAACCCAAATAAACAGAGGAATTCAACCACCCCGAGTGGAGCCATGTGCTTAAAGATGACCTGCAAGGGACTGAGTGGAAAAGAGTGTCTGAACCTTTCTGTGTATAAAGAAAGGCAGTAAAGATGGGGATGGTGACTCTTTCCTGCTTGTTTTTCTTGTCTTGAAAGCAGCAGGCATGTCATCACTGGTGTTCTCTGTGTTTGCCAGAAGACCTCTTGGTGGTCTTGCAGGCTGCATCGTGTGAATTCTCTCCCTTTAATTGAAAGGGTGGGGATACGGAATCTTTTAACAAAGGTGTCTTCTTCCCAAGTGTCAATTACTTATATTTGATTAAAAAACATTGTAGAAAATCTGAATGAAAGTTATTTCTTCTCCTCACTGAATTGCTCAGCTTCCATTCTCTTGTGATGTCGTGATTTCTGTAGGTCATTGACGAGGATCTAACATCTACAGTAATTAAATGGCAATAACTGTGGCAATCCTCTATTGTGAGGAGGCAAAATATATCCTGCATCCCATTTTTATGCATCAAACAATTTTTTAGTTACCTTCACAGCAGCTTTGACATTAAACATTTTTCTCGTACTTTCCTTGCAGGGATTTTTTAAACTAGTTGTGTGTTTATTCTTCCATCTGTTTTGTCCTCACTAGGTAATGCCAGCGTGAGCTGAAGCAGCACTCTTGTATCTCTGAGTAACGGATTGTAGTAATGAGTTTTGTCTTTCCTAAATTACAAAACTAATGCTCTTGGTTGCCAGTACGGGGGGAAATCTGACTTGGCATCTGCTACAAAAACCAAACAAATAGAAAACAAACCCAAAACAACAACAGAGGAAGAAAAAAAATAAAAACCAAACAGTGACCAAACAAACAAACCCCAGGACTCTCAGATGGTTTAACTGTCTGTTTCTTCCCCATCCACGCAAGCAAGAAAAACTGATCTGGCGGCAGTCGTGTACCTGGTCTCATTTTCATCAGGTTTTCTTTTTCCCTTTTTTCTTACTGCACAGAGCTTTGCTATAGCAAAGGGTAGTATGTTACTGTAGGAACAGCTGGGAGGTGGGCAGCCATGACCTGAGCTTCGAGAGAAGTGTTGGTACCTTGACAGAGGAAGATCAGCCACTGTTGTGTTTCTATCCTGTCAGGAGACCTCAGTTAGGTGGCAGTGGCCGTGGTTGATACCACCCTACCTACTCAAACTTCATCACCCTCCTCAGCATGAGAATCAACACTGCTTTCAAGACTTATTTCTGAGTGGTTTAGAGCCAGTGAGCTTTATGCTAATTGTCCTTCATTTGTCAGGGTGTTACATGTTCAGGCTCATTTTTGTACTTCTCTGCTGTATGATTAATTTCTGAGAAGGGATGGGGGATTCCTGAAGAGGGTATGCTTGGTCGCTTGGATCAAAGACTGCCAATAGAAGAGCTTTCAACAGCTGCATAGTGGTTATTGCTGTGGTAACTCCGACGGAACAGGGAAAAGTAAAGTAAGGGATGGGGCCAAGCTGGGGAACATAGGGTTAAAAACAGTGTGGCTGAGAAAAGATTTTAGAGCATTAACTACTCATGGAGCATACTGTTACTCCAATGTGCTTGAAGGCTTAGAACTTAGGAGACTGAATATTTGCCAGTTTGGCCCAAAATAATAGTATTTAGTGGGAGAAACGGGGGGTTTGTTAGAACTGACCCATGGCATTCCTCTACAGCCTGTGTTCCTACGGAGGTGAGTGCACGCTAGCACCAGGGTGATGGCTCAAAGTACCACCACTGTATTCAGATGTTGTAGAAAACTGTTCAAAAAGAACTGCTTTACATTTCAGTAGACCAAAGTCACTGTTGATGCACAGTCACTGATTACGGGAGGTGGGAATTGCTGCAGTAATATAGGTGACTATCGGGTATTCTCTTGGTTGGCAGTTTCATAAATAGATATTTAAGCCAAGTTATCCCACCCAGTGGTAGGAGTCTTAGAATCTACACTTTTATGCGTGTTTGTGTATGTGATTTGGGTTTTCTATTGCTCTCGAAATAGGAGATCAGCTGCAAAGTAGTTATGTCTTAACTGAAATCATAATCCTCCCCAGACCACCTCATTCTAATGTGGAGTGATTTACGATGAGGAAGAAGAAGCAGTTGGATTTGGAAGAGTTCTCTGCTTGCCTTGGGTTTGTTGTGTAAATTCAGGTAGCAGGGCTCATTTTAATAAAAAAAAAAAAAAGAGAGAGAGAGAAGAAAAGCACAACTCAACATGAAGTGTTGCATGTCAGGACCTGCAGTTGGCATCTTCATAAAAAGGATGCAAAAAAGCTTGCAGGGCCGGTGTTTTGAACGTCATGATGCGTATCAGCTACCCAGACTGAAAAGAAGTTAATAAATATTGTGGATAACTTTTGCAAATTCATCGATTGAAACCTAGTATTGCATATTTTGGGGGTGGTTGGTGGTCACGTTTGTCTTTCCAGCCTGCATTGAGTCAGAGTTGTATAACGCTTCTTTGATTTTCTACTTCAGTGGAGCAGCGCGACTTCATTGGAGTGGATGACACAGGAAAAAGATTGCTCTTCATGGCTAATGAAGCTGACTTGGATGAAGAACTTGTCATTAAAAGGTCCATCCTTCAGAAGTAAGCTTACGAGTCCTTGTAATAGAAACTGAACTTGGGATGGGGGAAAATAACTGTGGACTAAGAGTGATGGTTAAAGACAAAGTAGGATGAGAAGGGAAGAGGAAAAGTAGCTTTCTGCAGTATTCAGGGAGAAGTGGTTTTTTATTAATTACAACATCACAACCAGTTGATAGGCTTACCCGATAACCCTTATTGTGGAAAAATCCAGGGAAAGAAAAGGAATGAGTGAAAAGGTAACTCTCCTTGAAATGAAGCCGCTAACACTATAGTTCAGACACAGCTCAGGTTCAGAGATTCAGAAGGGGTGGACCTGTGTCCTTAAATGAAATGCCAGTTTCACTGGCCGAGTCCCAGATGGATTTACAGAGTATCCGAGCGAGGCTTTCAGGATTTCATTGAACTATTCTGCATATAAGGCACAAAACCTCAGTTGTTTCTCCAGGCCCCAGATGATTCATTAGAGAATCCAGGTTACATCCACCATTAAACTACACTGGGGGCCTGGATGAATTTATTAAACACGCCAGACTAGCTGAGCTTCTTGCACAGCGTGATTCCTACCCATTAGGAGAAGGAAAGATGGCTTGTTGCTCTTCTGTACGGTGATTTTAGTTCTGTCAGACACATGTTGGCCGACAAGTTCTGTGGAAAGCTGTGCTGGCTCCGTGCGAGGCCAGCCTTTGTAGTCTGTCCCGGGCTGACAGTCAGACTTTCACCTCTGTGAGATTAGACACCTGTGGGGCAGCCATCTGAGAGCTGGGAAATTCATCCATGTGGACCTTGTAAGTCAAGGATGTGAACATCTGGGGGCTGCTCTCAGATAAATCTCTTCTGTGAGAATGCCTCTGGTGCGTGCTGTAGGTGCAGTCTTGCCTTGAACATCCCACTGCCAGCTGCAAGGGAGGTGCTGTCTGCCCGTGGAAAGATGACCTCCTTTCTGCCTGGGTTTAAGGATTACTGTAGAAGGAAGGTGGTCAAGAGTGAGCCCTGTTAAGTGCTGTGATGGAAAGAGCCTGTCCCAGCCTGTTCCCACTGGCTTTTCCTTGTTAGGGACCAAGCTGCGGACAAGCCTTCTGTACATATACAGCAGCTGATCTGCATAGCGTAGGACATTCAGCACGGTGGCAGTCTGTGGTTTTGTGCAAACAAAGGCTAATAGATCTATTTTGGGCTAGGGAGGATTATTTTATCTTCTGTTAGTGATGGGCTTGTCTTTATGACTTTCTCACAGCGCTAGCGGGTGGCTGTGCTATAATGACTTAGAAATCGCTGTAACGTGTCATCTTGGTTGACCTCTGATTTTACAGGTTCATCTAGCCAGGGGATTCTCATTCCTGTTACCCTATAGCTAAATTAATCAGGCTTTATCCTGCGGGCCAAACTTTGCCTTCAGGAGCACCTGTTCAGTTACATTGTCTTCAGCAGCTCTTCTTGAGCATAACTGGGATTTGGTGAACGTGGTGTTGGAGCTACACAGATGGCATAAAAATCTGTGCGTCTCCCCGTCTTTCTTACATTTCCATCTGCACAGCTATGAAAGCTGATGTGAAGTGTTAGCCACCCTCCAAGCAAAGCCCCCAGATGGTAGGGGAGGCTAGAAGTACAAAGAGAAAAGATCTGCTAAATGTTAAATAGAAGGAAAAAAAAACCCAAAACCCAAACCAATAAGAAAAAGGTGCTTTGAAGCAACAGGCCAAAGACATTGGGCTCTCCCCCAACGGGCGAGTCTCTGACATCAGAAAGTGCCTACTGTGGATGCTGCTGTGCTCTCTGTTTTACAGCTGCCATCTTGGAGAAGCTCTGAGGGAAGCAAAATAGTCTATGGAAATTGTCACATATTTTTGAATGAGGCAATTCCAGGGTAGAAAGAACTGTGGGAGCTCTAGGAAGACAAAGTGTTGGCAGCTAACGATGTTTTAACCACTGTGTTGTCTAGACCTGCTCAAGCCCCGAGTTTCTCATGTGAGAAGAAAAAAAGCGACTCTTAAAACGATCTTTGAAGTCTTTTTTTTTTAAATACATCATAGTAAAGCAAAGGAGAGGGGAGGGAAGAAGGAAAAAAAAAAAGAGCAAGCCAAATCTTGTTTTCTTCATGGATCACTTGAAGTGGCTGACTTTCAGCTACCATGTTGGCCCTTTCTTCATTTCTGGACTTTGTTTTGATGAAATAACAGACTTTGTGGCAAGATGGGAGAATTTCCAGTACACTCATTTGTTCCTCTCTAAAATACAATAGACATCTTGAGGGTGTTGTTTTTGTTTGTTTTGCTTTTAATGGTCCCTTTGAAGGGCTGTAGTGGTCTTGTTACATGAACTCTAGAACTCCTTCAGTGCTTGTTTTGTTCTTCAGATCCTTTTCTTTCTCCGTTTGCTTTTTTTCTCCCCCTTTTTAAGGAGGGGGTGGAAGGAGGGACAGGGAGGGAGCGGTGAAAGAAATGGGAAGAGGGAAGATGAGCTTTTCTTTAAAGCTGGGAATCTTGTTACTGGTAAAAATCTAGATCCCATACAGAAATGGTTCAAAGGACCTTTGGCTTCCCCTCCTCACAGGAGGGAAGTTGTGTTGACAAAACATCCAAAGCTGTAGAACGCTAGTTCAAATCCTTGAAGAAAAACCTTTTTCCTGACCTTTGCCTTTTTCCTATCATTGGATTTCACGCTTTTCACTTCCCTGCCATAAAAGAGCAGCTGGTGGGGCAGGACGGAGGAAAACGCGCCTTCTCCTGAGTACCTGTTGAGTATTAAATATTTATTTGCTCTTGACTCGGGTGTTTTGTAATAACGACAGTGATAGAGAATGAAACATTTTCATGGCATTTCTAAGTTCTTGGTGCAATAAGTTATTCTTTCTCACTTGGGTTAGGATTTCTTTTCCAGGTTTGTTGTTTTGATTTTTCGGAAGCGGGGGGAGTTGTGGATAGCCATTTGGATTTTTGAGAATGCTGCTTCTTGTTACACCCCAGAAAGGAGTCTGGATTTTGCTCCTTTGCTCGCCAGAGCAAATCTGGCAAAGCTTTCCATTCAGCTGTTAAAATTGTCCCTCTTTTTCTTCTGTTTTGGGTTTGGTTTTTTTCCCCTCCTCCTGTGCTGTGAATCACCCCGACGACAAGTCCCACAGGTAGCACCTTCCCTCCGGTGAACAAGTGCGAAACCACATCAAATCCATCCATCCGGGCACGTTTTGCTGTGCATCGGGATGGGCCAGGGGAGAAACTTACTGGTGATGCCTAGCGAGACAAACGCTGCTGGGAAAGCATTTTGAGGGAAATGGTTCCCTGTTTGGGTAATGAGAGCTTATAAAAAGCCCTGAACAGCCCGTGCGTGTCATTCACTTTGGCAAATCGCTGCAGGATGAGATACTAGAATGAAGGAAATACAGTTTGGGGAAGTTTCAGAGCCAGTTTAGGGCCCTTTGAAGAGAGAAAAAAAAAATATGTTATGCGCTCATCCCTGGAGCCTGGTTTTTGCCAGTGACATCTCTCTGACTTGGGTCTTGGCAGGATGAAGGAGTGAGGAAATGATGAGAATTCCATAGCTGCTGCCTTTGCTTTCCGAGGGGGCAAAGGTATTTGTTTTCAAAGCACAATTACAATGGACGGAGAGCTTTTTTGCTCCACCTCTGATATTTATGGTCATGCAAAGTGAGACAGTAAAAGACACCTGTTGGAGCAGGTCTAAATTTGGAGCATTTCCTTTTAAGATCTTGTGGGCTGTGTAAGGGTGAGTTCAGCCTTCGTGGGTGTTCTGTCTGCACAGACGCAGGTGCAGGGCTTCTCCTGGAGAATATGTCCATAAATCACCGTGACAATTCCAGCTACTTATTACCTCATGTGCTTCAGACAGAAAGGCATACCTCATCTATAAATATATACAGTACTAACATTAGTAACCTTGAAGTAACAATACAGATCTGTTTTTAAGATATTTTAATAAAAAGAGGGGGGTGAGCTGGGGAGTTTATTCTTCCTTTTCTCTTCGCATCACAAGAGTGAGAATGAATGGTGTAGTATAATTTTAAAAGTCAGTGTTGCCAAGTGGGTAGGTAATGGGAGTTCAGGAGTAGCTTTGATACACTTGAGTTCCTTTCTGTTGCCTTGGGATATTGCCTTTTTTTTTTTTTTCCTGCTGATAATCTGTTTTAAATAAGTGGATCATATATAAACCCACTGCAACTTCCGTAGTGTTTCTGTTCTCTGAAACTGCCCTCCTCGGGAAACTGGCATCTCTGAAACACTCGGGCGGTTCTTTTGGGGTTTGTTTTCTTTTTGTTGTTGTTCTTTTTAAAATTTACTTCCATGAGGAAGGCTGGGAATGACGCAGAGACAGATGCTGCACCGTCTAAAGCATCATGGGCAGATGTCCTCTTCCAGATCCGGCTGTGCTGGGCCACCTCCTCCAGCTCGTCCCCAGCTAGATGTGTGATCAAGTACTTCCCTAAGCCACACGTGTCAAAACGAGCAGCATTACTTTTAATAGATTAATCAGCAGAACTTTGGTAGCTTGGTTCTTTTTACTTTGTGCGTGTGGGAGTGGTCCCCACAAGCAGTGCCACTGGCAGGGAAGGGAGGGATGCAACAACCCAGCTGAGTAGGAAAATCCGAAGAGCAACTCAGGGCAGACCAGGGAGAAAAACTTGTTGCTGGGCTCAGTGTCTACGGGACAAATATGCCTCTATTAGCGGCGGGGGGGGTTCCCACACTGGAAAAAATCAGTAGTTTTCACTATTAGCAAACGTTTGCTACTAAGTTTCCTCTGCATTCAACTGATATTTTGAGGAATGCCATGGAAAGGTGTTGGATATATCTTCTTTTTTTTACCTAAAATGCTGCGTTTAGAGAGTGATGTGTAGATCTTCATGTCCTTCCTGCTAATCCAGGTCTGCCCTTGCAGTCATTCCAGATCTGCTCTTTTCATAAGTAAACATAAAATTTTCTGACTAGCATCCAGAAAATAAGTCAGGTTCTTTTTGGCTCCTCCATCACAAAAATAGAAATTGTACATGTTGATTTGGGTAATAATCCTTTTGCAGATGCACAAGCCAGAAAAGAATCTGGTTCTCCTTCCCAGAACTGAATTGGTTTCACAGCATTAGTAGGAATTTAGAAAGTTGTAAAAAGTTATTTTAGCCAGTAAAGCAAGCGGATCTGACTGAATCAAACCAGGGGAACTAGGTCTATTGGATAAAAGGGTGTGATTTTTACACACTAACTTCTCAGACTATAACCACCCTTTAAAAATGTTGGTGTAGCTGTAATCATATTCCTTTACAAAAGAGGATTTTGCTGAACATTTCAGAAAAAGCTATTGGCCAGTGTGGTGCTGTGTGAGCCACGAGTTGGGAGTAGACATCCTCAAGGTTCTGTCGGAGGTCTTGCCTGCCTGTGTCGAAGGTTCTCAGCTCACAAAGAGTAGCTGCTGTAACTAAAGGGTGTTCATTTTCTCTGAAAGTTTGCCCTTTAAGTGCATGACAAAAACTTTGGTTTTCTGTAGATATATTGAGGATGAGTGTAGCCTTCAATTTTAGAAATGGAAGATTTAAAAAAGGATTTACTGTTTCTGCAGTACAAAATATAATATAAATAGCAAAATAGAAATATAGAAAATACAGAAAAAAATAGAAATATAGAAAATACAGAAAAAATATACAAAACTAAAAGCACCAAATGAAAGTGTTTTCCTTGTATGTTGTGCTTGTACAATAAACGTGACCCCGCTACCAAAGCGGTTAGTGAGATCTTAACTTTATATGTTAAAGAACGTACTGCTGTATTGTTGCTTCCGTGGGATTTTACTGTGTTCTGCTGCTGCCACGTTATTTTATTCATTCATTGTGGGGAGGTTGAAAGGAATGTACATCACATCCAGGTCCTATTTATAAAAGAAAGGTCGTGCCGTGTCTTGACAGCTCCTACAGGTAAAAGGTCGTGAATCTTAGAACCTGGAATATTAACAGGAACTTCTCTTGAATGTAACTATAGAAAGACTTATTGGCAACAGATTTAATTTGAGTGTAAGTTTCTTGCCAGCATTACAGTACACGTAAGACTAAAAGCAGAGAGAGTGAGGCTCAGCGTTTGGGTTTTAATCGTCAGTAAACGTAGGTTGAGCGGATTGTCATTAGTCATTTGTCTGGCTGCTGCGGTCTCAGCACAGCACTTAGCCCCTGATTCGGTTTTACTTTTCTGAGGTTTCGAAGGAGGAAGGGATGACTGTATTGCTTGGACACCCCCGAGTCCATGTGACCCGGTAAATGCACTGCTCTGGATGAGTCATCAGGTTGGACAACGCTGAAGTTGAATCTCCTTGTTACTCCGAGCCAGGCTCGGGTCTTGAAAAGATGACAAATGGTCTGTTCATTTTAGAGAGATGCCTTAATACTTTAATTCACTTGCCACTGTGTATTTTTTAGCAATGCTGTGAGTTAGTTTATTTCAGAGAGTCGATGGGAAATGGAGCCATCACCTGTTGGTTTTGTGACATATTTACCCCACTTGATGCAGATGTAACCTGTGTGATCTAAAAGCTCCTCCGAATGGTCTGTTTAGGGGAGGGAAGTAGCATGATTTGCTTTCAACGTGTGTTTTTAGCCATACTGTGTATTCAGGGGGGGTGTGTGTATGTATGTGTGTGTGTGTGTGTGTCTCCTGTTGAACTCTTTGGGTTTCAGCTTGTGTCCAATGATTCCAGAATGACCAGGGCGCAACCGAGAGGCACAGGCTCCTTATTGTGCGGTTAGGATGGCACAGAGCAAAAAAAGCCAAAGGTCAGAGGAGTTACCCCTGCTTGTGCGAGCGCTGTCAGGCTCTCCCCTGCCACATGGCCACCATGTGTTCCTCATCAGCAGGCTGTGGAACTCCATGACGCAGAGCAGACTGGAATGCAGAGTTAGTTAACACCCGCCGTTGGGGAATTTATCAGCCAATGTGGAATATGGGGGGGGAGGAAACAACCGAGTTTAAAGCAAAGTAAGGGGGAAATGAGGCATGTGACTGTTCCTCTTCAGTTAAAAGGTCTCATTCTGCTTGGGGCTGAGGTCTTGGCTCAGGAGCCCAACCAAAGCTTGGGGTTCCCTTACTCTTCTGTACTGGTGATTTTTTTGTTTTGTTTTTTTGTTTTTTTTAATGCTTTAAATTGTCATTATTAGCAGATTGTAGCAGTGGGCTGGAGGGAAATACCCTTGGGAGTTTTGCAAGGAACCATTCATCTAGGTTCATTCTAAGAAACCCAAACTTAGAAGAGCCTTTCCTTCACCGAGACCCCAAATCACGAACCTGCAGGGGTAGATAAAAGTGACATCCCCTCCATTAAACTTTGCTGTGCTTGGTAGCAGTTGAACTCGAGTTGCTTAATATTTTTAGTGCTGATTTATTACCCTTTCTTCATGGCTACTGTGAACTCAAACCTGGATGACTTACTGTGACGTTTAGCACCGCTAAGAATATTATGAAAGTCATGGTGGGAAGAGTCAGAATATACAGTTAGCTGGCTAAGGTGTATGTGGGCCCACGATCCTGCTTGGGTTCGCATTCTACATTACTCACAGCAAATATCTATCTTTCCAAATGTTTCCATTCATTCCGAACACAATGCTGAATTCCCTCGTGAATAGCCGTAGTGTGCTTCTCCCCAAACATCATTGTGCTGGCAGTTTCTGGAATTACACAGGAAATGAAGAGCATAGCAAACTTTCCTTTCTCTTGCTAAGACACGCTCCCTGGGAGTTCTTCCAGTAGATCGAGTAAATAGCAGAGATCTATTCCTAAGGGCAGCCTGTCCTCTATGCTTCTGCTTCGAGAAATCTTAATTTTCTCTGCGTTTCAATCCTTCCTTTCTTGGTGAAGTTTATTGCACCATTTCCCCAGCTAGAGAAGATGAAATAGCGATTCCTTTTACAAGCAGTAAAACTTCTTACCCGCTTGTCTTAGAGATTTCTTACAGGAGTCTCTCCTTCACCAGTCACCAAATATGATCTAGTCTCTGAAGAATTAGGAGAATTAAGGTGGCTACTAGACCGTGATGTGAGAGGAATGCTGGATCTTGCACGATGACTCATTCTAAGTGTAATAGACCTGCACCTGTATACCTGCATGCTGGCCAGCAGTAGCTGTCGGTATTCCCTGGGCCAGTCATCTTGAAATCCTTCAACCTTTTAAAAAGAAAAAGAAATGCGTGGGGAGGTATTTGTAGTTCAGGTTAGTGGAAGCTCGAGATTTGGAAGAACCTGGGTCAGTTAATTCAGAATGATTTAAAGAGGGAATAATTTAGGGCCCTCAGAGAGAAAAGATTTGGCTGATGGACTTTAATTAAACTCTGAGGGTTGGAAGCAAACCAGTAAGATTGCAAGGGAAATTTAGTTAAAGCTCAACTCCAGGTTTTTTCTGCGTAAAAATCCTCCAGCAGCTGGTGATATTTGCAAGAACACAAAAGACTGCCTTGCAGTTTTGCCTTTGATTTTATTTTTCCCCCCTCCTTTTGCTTTATTATTCCCAAGGTGTAGCATTAAATATCATTTCATATATGTCCCAAAATTCTCTGTCCCACCTCTATGGTACATGTGTTCAAACATGGACGTGTATGTACAGGTGTCATACAAAGCTTTGTTCACTAGTGCATTGGTACAGCATCTGTAGAACTAGGTGTATATATATTGTGGTGGTGGTGGTGGTTTCCCCCTGCCCAGTGTGCTACATAAATTCTGAAAATACCTCTGAAATTCCCACTTCTGTGACTTTGAGCCTTAGCCAGGTAGAATAGAAATAACAGAATCCTGGCCAGCGGTGCCATAAATTTTAACTAAAGTATCAAGCAAGAAGTCTGATTTCTGTTTCTACTGTTGCTAGAGGTATTTATGCAGGGCAGGTCTTTCAGCAAGCGTGATTATTTTCAGAGAGGCCCTCTCTCCATTCTTGCATTAGAATGTGCCGGGGATGTGTGCAGGGAATGGCACCTGACGAGCAGCAGCCAGACAGAAGGAATAAAATCCCTTGGGAATGAGACTTCTCATTATGACCATTTTTTTTCCTTCTCGGGCCACTTGAAAAATATTGTTCTTCAGGTAGATCTCCTTCCTAGATCCCTGGGTTAGCACTTGGGTGCCTGCCATTTTCCCAGACCGAGGAGCTACTGAAGACTTAAGCTTTTCAAGTAGAAAAGTATGCAAGCACATATTTTGCAGCACCAGACGCTATTGAAAGAATAATGGACCCTTCCCACATTCAACTCCATTCTTCTCGCACTCACTCCCAGACCTCTGGAGCCACTGTGCTAGCAAATGATTACATTCTGTTTCTCTTCCGTCACTCTTCCTAAACAAAATGTTAATTGAGATGTTGATTTATACAATTTAGATTCCTTTGTTAAGTCAGTGCAGTTAAAAGTAGCTGCTGGCTATTGAGGGGATAGCTCAGGGAGACAAATTAGTGCTTGCTGGGATGTTTTTCAGTATCTTACCCTTTGAGAAAATAGTTGATAATTCAGATTTAAGGAACGTGTCTGCTGCTTGTGGTTTAGAGGTACCCCTTGATAGTGTAGCTCTAGAAGGCAGAATTCCACGTGTTTTCTGATTTGAATTATTGTATGAAGGAAGCAACCTGAAAACAAATAGAATTTAGTACTTTTTTTTTCTCTGACCTTGATGTTTTTCACCTGAAAAGAAAGGCTTATGATACTAGGGGTGTTATAAAGATTCCGGGCTTCCATATGTGATAGGGGTAACTTCGTGCCTGGGGTAAAAAATGACTTCTCGTGTCTTGGACAACTGTTGACTTAAGGGGTTTGCAGAAAAGTTCTCCGACCTCATTTCTTAGTAACCTGTTCTCATTTTTGGGAGGAAAAAAAAAAGGAAAAGAAAAAAAAAAAAGAAAGAAGATATTTTAATCTGATTGTTGTACAGAACCATTAAAATAAGCAACCTTTGTGTTTACAGAGGAAGAAGTTCTCTTGTACTGCAGGTGATCTGGCGCTGGAAAGGGTACAAGTTAATGTGTGAATTGATGTGCTATCGCCTGTTTGCATTGAGAACGTCTTGGAATGAATATACAGAGAGATCCCACTTCTCTACTTGACTTTGTGGCCAAGAAGTCCCCTTAATGTTTGTCTCCTGCATTTTCTTCCCTTTTCAATATGAGTGCACTATTACTTCCCTGTCTCATGGGGCACAGCTCGTGAATGTTTATTTCAGTAGCGTAAATGTACAAACGCTGCTCTGAGTACAGAGTATTAACTGTTGGCTCTCCTGCGTTTAGAATCAGAACAGTACTTGTTAAAACCTGCAGGAAGCAGCTGAGGTAACGCTGTGTGCAGCATGAGCTACGGATCCTGTTTGAACCTAGATTTTCAGCTTCAGCACTCGCATTGCTGTACGTCAGATGCCAGTAGTATTGAAATGGGAGTTTGGGTGTTATATTGCTGCTGTTCTTACCACTGCACTGTCTCTCATTTCCTTTCACTGTACTAATTCTCCAGTTTTTCACTGGACATACAGTGAAAAATGAAATATGTTTTCTTTTGCAGTAACAAGACACTACTGAGCGTACGCGATCAGGTGATTCCTTCGTGTGTATAAGCTACAACGTAGGAAGTTCTACCTCAGCGTGAGGAGAAACTTCTTCACTGTGAGGGTGCCAGAGCCTGGCCCAGGCTGCCCAGAGAGGCTGTGGAGTCTCCTGCTCTGGAGACTTTCCAGCCCCGCCTGGCTCTGTTCCTGTGTGGCTGCCCTGGGTGACCCTGCTGTGGCAGGGGGGTTGGACTCGATGATCTCCAGAGGTCCCTTCCAACCCCTGCCATTCTGGGACTCTATGGGCTGGTTTTGCAGATGCTGGCTTGAGCCTGGCAAAGCTTGTAGCAGAACACCTGAGCTACCATGTGAGTGGCTACGCTGGTGCCAGGGCCAGGCTGGGCTGGCAGCAGCGTGTCTGAGAGGACAGAGCAGCTCCCGAGCTGGCGAGGTCTTTGGGGCTCAGGGCACCAGAAGGACTCAGCAGGAGCCAGTTCTGGTGCAGAAACAGTAGTATTGTCTGGGCTTTCTGGGGTCCATACTACTCTGGGTAAAGGAGAAAAAGGGACGTTTCTGTTTCTTCAGTGCTTGCATTTGCTGCTCTCCACTTCCAGTTCGGCCACCTGATGGCAGCTTTTAAATTCTGATAAAGGAATTGTGTGTTTGTTACCCAGAAGCACAGCCTTGGTCAGCACTTTCAGCAGAATGCAAATATTAAACCAGTATGATCTTTTATAGTACTTCAGATAGCTTACTTTTTATAATAGCACAGTGATTTAGAAGGTGATCACTCCAAATACTAATTGCTTTCATTTCTCCTAAACGTTATAAAAGCATGACAACTATTTTTTGCAAGTGATCTGGTGTAAAGCATCTTCCGAGTCGATTTGTGCTGCTGTCTGCAATCTGCTTCTTCGCTTTTGCAATGGCAACTTCGTCCGTAAAGAGGAAGAGTTAATGTTTAATTTCCATAACCCATCTTTAAGGAAACAAGGTGATACTGCCCTGCTAACTAGTGGCCTTATAAAGGCCTTGTGTAAACGAAGATGTAGTGAAGCTGTAAGTCAAGAACGCCCCGAACGGCAGAAATGCCAGACACCAGAGCTGGAGCACAGTTGAGTAACCTGCTGCAAAGAAGTCTATCACTTGACCTGGGTTTTGAAGTTGTATCTGAGTGATCCACCATCTGGAAGGCATCTCTGAGAAAGGTGTCTGGTGCTGAACACGCGCCTTTGAGTGCCAGCAAGCTCCCAGCACACCGCAGCACAGTAATTTATAGGTTAGTTTTGCTTTAACGCTCTTACTGTCCTTTGACAGCTTCATTTTGCTAAATGAAAACATGTTGTGTCCACAGTGGAGGTGACTCACAGATTCCACTCAGAACTCCTGGAAGGCTTCAGTCTTTCACCTGCCGTGTGCCTGCGTATCTTCTGCTTATTTCAGCTCCTCCTACAATGACCATAAGGAAACCGGCCATAAGTGTCAATGCAAATCTCAACGGAAGTATCCAGAGTCTTAGGATGCTGCTGGTTCCTCAAGTTTCTAGATCTGCTGACATGTAGCTGCTGAGTGCTTCTGGTCAGGGCCTGAAGAATTACTGTACGGTGAAGAGGTGAAAGCTGAACCAAGCTGTTGAGCATCAAAAGATTTGCCCTGTATGCAAGGGAAAGATGTTGGGGCCGTATCTTTGTAAAGGCTGGTCTGATTTCTAGGTGTAAGTTTGCTGCTCAAAGCTGTTGATCTCTGCTTGCTGCAGGCTGGGTAGAGCACGGGTGTGGAGAATTAGATGAAGTTATAGGGAGGAGAAAAATTGATGAGCCTTGGAAGCGTTCCTTGCAGGTAGGCACTGACTTGAACTTGCACGTTGTCTTTAAAAGTGGGTAATATCTTCTTACTTACACTCACAGTTAAATACTTATTCCCAGATTTCTGGGATGTTTTGGCTTTTAAATCTAACGTGAGGCAGGACAAGCGGACAAAAGTCTGTACTCGTGTGGATCCAAATACAGTGGGAAAATTTATAGATCCTGTGATTCTGTGTGAGAACCCATTCTTAGTAGTCCTGTTACCTTAAGCAAAAATGTCCCTCCCCCTCCCTGCCACTATCTGTGTCCTGAAGAGAATCCAGTGTTCGCACCTCTGAGGAGCTAATTTTCTCATCTGGCTGAACAGTAAGACCCAAAATCGGGATTACCAGTCACCAGAAATTAAGAAGCAAGTACTCTGCTGTTACGTGATCATTTTGTGCCTTCTCGATGAGATTTTCACCACTTCCATTTTTTTTTTTTCCTGAATTCTGAGTGCTGTTCGTTAAGATAATTATTTCATTGCTGAATGACAGCATGTTTTTACACACTGCTGTCACTTCTAGCTTCGCTTTGAAAGGAGAGATGATTCTCCTCGCCAGAAGTGGAACTGTTGTGCTGTATGATTTATACTTCCAGAAATTCCTTCAGGAATTCAGTTTGTATTTGATTTCTTGGCCGGTTTGCAAGAATATATGATCCAGTCGATCCAGTGGTGGGTTTAATTGAAAACACACAGAGTTTGTATATATTAAAAAAGGAACATTTGCATGTAAGGAAGAGCCCGTGGAAATGTGTTTGAGAAGCCTCACCTGGAGCTGGGCATAGGGAAAAGTTTAGGACATCATTTTGTGTGTATCTATGGTGCATTTGTTTCTGGTTTATCGATGTACGTCAGAGGTCCGAATGGAAATACAGCGCTGTGCAGCCTAATTAAATCAATGCCTTTGTGCAAGAACTTCGTTTCTGGAATTGCTCTTGTAAATCTGAGATGTAAACAAAAACCTAGTTATTTTTATATCGTTTCCCTTTGCCTTGTGTACGTGATTCTGGAATTTGGAGAGTTGTATGTTTATGCCTCTTTTTATAGCGGAATATTTGCACGGCTGAATTTTTATTGAAGCATAATTCCTGGTTTCCTTAGAGCTGAGCGAGGCTACTGTACAGTGGGAACACACATTAATTTGAGTTGCTCTGAAAGGCTGTTCATTTTAAAGCCATCAAGGCAGCAAATTGTCCTCAAGTGTTTCTTCATTAAGAAGAAGTTGTTGGTTATTTTGCTAGAAATGGCTGCTTCGGCCACAGAAAGTAAACGGGGAGCTTTTCCTGGAAGAAGGCTCTGCAAAGGCCACCATTTAGCCCACGGGACCTTACTGTCCCCCCTTCTCTTGCCCCTACCTAGCTGGGGATGCCGCAGGTACCGCTGCGTTTCGTTCTGTTTTGTCTCACCCGTGTGCTGAGATGAGCGGTCCCCAGTCTCTCTTTATCTCAGGCTGGCTTTACTTTATTCTTTCTGGGCGGGTTTGTAGCTTCCTCACAGACTATGAGCTCGTTCTGCTGGTTCCTTTAAAATGCAGGGCGCAAAGATACTGCCCGTCTTCAAAGTTTAGAGTCTAAATGGACTGTCCGGTTGTGCACGTGGCCCTTGCTCCCGTGAAAGGTGGAATCCCAGCTCTTCAGAACCAACCTGTTTTCTAGTGAATCCCAATAAAATAATAAAATCCACTCTTTGTGAGGAGTGCAGCTTCCGTGGTGTGAATAATCAGGCCCACTTCTGTTGAAGTGCAAAAACTCCCTTTTATTTTGAGAGCAGAGCCCAGAAGCGTGGAATTTTAAAAGCAAACTAATCTTTTAAGGCTTCCTGTTCATTTTGATTGTGCTTATTGCTTCTTACCTCTCTCTGAGTTTGTGGGGTTTTTAACCCTTCTCTGAAAAAGCAACTATTGTAGACTCGACCCTTTTTTATACTGCTCATATAGTCTAAAAGCTTAGCACAGGTCTTTATAGCTACAGATTGTTTTCTAATACATTTTTTTTTCTTTATAAACTAAGGGCAGGACTGTACACGAAATCTCTGTTATTGTATTTGTGCTTTGTACTCATGTACTTGTTGACTGTTTTACAAGCCAGTAACGTAGTAGCCACAGGCTAGGAAGCTTGCCCAGAAATCTGGCATATTTAATTAGTGCTAGTAAACAAGCAGAGTTTCAAATTTAATTTTTTCCTTCTTTAATTCCTATAAACCTCAAGCTATTTAAAACTTAATTTTGACACCAGTTTCGTTTATGCAGTTGGATAATACTGAGACAGTCCACGACCACAGACGGAGTAGTCCCAGTCTATTCCAAGGGAGAAGGGAAGAGAAGTTGGTTTGTTTTAATAGTATTCGAGGTTGCCCTAAAACTGTAAATGATAATCTTCAGGTCACCCACTACCCTTTTGCTCTTTCTTTCTGTTAGGCTGAGTGTTTCAGGATGGGGAAATGGTCCTACCGTGCGTTTGGCAATAGAGGGGAATGGGGTTGGGTTTGTTGTCGTTCGGGTCTTTTGTGGAGAGCAAGTTATGGAGGCACCTGAGCTCTGTCACCTGCCCCAGCCAGCTTGCTACTCCTGGGCTCTGAGGTCCACCTCCCTACCCAGGTGCCACAAGCAGCAGAGGGTTTAGCTGCTGTTTTCTCTCTTGCTTTTCAATACCAGCCTGTGATCTGTGCTGAACGTGGTTCTGTACTGCTGCTTTCACCAGCAGAGACCACTGAAGTCTAGAGGAATGACATTCCTCCTGTTTCATTGCTGAAGCCACACTGTCTCCAGACATGTAGTGTGATGATGTCTCCTTATCGCAGCATTAAAATACTTGATAATTTTGGCCCAAACTGGTCTTTGTGCCTGCAGCTAAGAAAATAGATTAAAAACCGATATAAAATCAGTGTTTATATTGTGAAAATACACAACAAGCAGTGTCTTACTAGCTGTGCAGACAGCTTTTTCTTCAAAAATGTGGGGTTTCTTGTTGTCTTTTTAAATGAACAGTGACTTGTCTCTTCGATATTATAAAGGCAGCTCCCTTTGTGAAGTGAGACAGCACGTCCTGGGCTGGGGGGAACAGCGTTCTTGTTTGTGCAGAGTTTCTCAGTCAGCAGTAACTGTCCCAGGGAAGGAAATTCACCTACTGCTGAAAGTACCATCTCACTGCATTGAATTCGCCAGGATTTCCCTCCGTCCTCTGCAATATCCTAATTGCCACAGTATCACTCTTCAAAGGGAGTGAAATTCCTCTGGCCCAAACTTAAGCTGTCATTCAGGTCCTAGTAACGGGGGAAAGATGAGAAAGGTCTTTGGACATCCAGCTCTGTCCTCGGTGCAGTGTATGTTTTAGTTCAGTTGGGCTTAGTGCCGTAGTCCTCCAGCTTCAGTGCCCTCCTGAAAGCATTTTAGGTGTAAGCTCAGTTTCTGACAGTAATATGAAGCAGCAGCTTCTGTTATAGCTATTAACAAATCTGGAAATTTTAAATCATGAGTAATCTGGTCTAACCAGAAACTAATCCAATGAGGTTGTAACCGCTGTAATTACTTGTTTAAAAAAAAATGCCAATTTGGACTTTGGCTGGATATTAAGCTCTTCTTGTGGTAATGATAGATTTTTCTGTGTCTTGTCTTTTTTCCTTCTTTTTTTCCCCCCCTGATACTTAACGTTCGTCAGCCCGTGGTATTTCTGATGGTATTTTGTGAAATGCCAGTTAGCTGTTAAAAGAATTAATCATAAACTCCTTTTGGGTTAAAAAGATGAGAGATGTCTGCAAGTGACTTCAGTCTGGCTTCAGTTCTCCTTTGGTTTTAAATTCTGCTGTCACTCTGCCAAAAAAGAATGCCACGTCTTGGAATGTTAAGGCTTTGTTTTAATGGAGTTCCTATTTGATAGTGTCAAAATATTAACTGATAAATTAAATAGTATAATTTCTTTTAAACTAGAAAAGCACACAAGTGTCTGTGTATTCCTGGTGTGATGTTCCTGTCACTTGGGGTGTTTTTTTCCCGGCAGAGCTGGGCTGTCCTCTAATGCTGATGATGGCCCTGATGGTTCTCTGTCCTGAAGCCTCATGGCTCAAGGTTGGTGTTGCCCTAAATCCAGGCTAGCGTGCGTGTGAGGATGTCTGACTGCGTGGGCTGAGTCATGACTTTGGTGTCAGCAGGTTGGGAAACCCCTGTGTTTTTCTGTAGGGAAGCAAGATTCATCAAGTCCCACTGCTGATACCTTAGCGGAGTTTCCCTTGAAATGTATTTTTCTTCTGTGTACCCCTTCGGCACTGCTGAGGTGCGGAGCAGCCTGTGTCCTGGCAGTCACAGCCAAGCTCCCTCTGCAGTGGTGGCAGAGCCAAGTTCTGTGCCCACTTTAATTTCTGCCAGAGATAAAGCTGTTTTCATGAGGTGATTAAATATTTGCTGCTTGCAGTTGTTGGAACCTTGTCAGGGTGAAGCGTGGTCGTAGTGTCGCCAGACGCTGAAGTGTCCAGGTTTCAGTAGAGTTGTGGTGTGAATAAATCAGACCGTAAAAGCTTATTGTGAATCAAAAGTGAGGCAGAAGCAGTAGGTTCCAGGGGGAAATCAAAAGGAAGCACAGGTCAGAGCATCAGCTGGGGAAGCTACAGACCCTGGAGGAGCAGGAGCTCGTATAATTTACTTACAGTAGATGAAGGAAAGGAGCGTTGCCAGATTTACTGCAAAAACATCCTACGTGAGCTGGATTTGGGTAGGTTTGGGTAACTTGAGCCATGAAACTTGAATTTTTCCCATCTTTGGAGTCAAAGCTCATGTCATCTTGCTTTCTAGGCTGTAAGTCTTGGAGAGAGCCAGGTGCTGCTTTGTCTAACACAACATATATTTGCTCTTTTCTTTCTTCTCTTTCTCTCTCTCTTTTTCCTTCTAACCCTGATGACCTGCTGTCGGACTCTTGTCAGGTTGTTCTCCAGTCCTGCAAAACTTTACTGTTTTGAACGCAAATATCTTCTAAAGAAAGACTCACAAACATGCACCTTCCATCGTAAGAACCCATTTGCTTGTCGAGTGAAGATGCTAGGGAAGGAAAGTGAGTGTTCAGGTGTGGCCTATGCACAGAAGCAGATGTAAAGAGGGATTTTTAGCTTTAATAAATGGGTGGTGCAGAGGTAGGTGATTTTCATGGGCTACCTGGAAGGCTACTCACAGTGGGAAACCCAAAGGTATGTGAGACACCTTCAGTTTGTCCTGCTCCTGGGCCATCTAAAGTAGAAGGGGAATGCTTATAAGGCTTATTTTGACCTCATCTTTTTTTCTGCTTTGACTTGCGATTTGAGGTTGGGGGAGAGAGGACTTCTTTTGCCTGTGTGTTTCAGCAGTCCAAAGGTTTGCCATCGCCTTAAACTCCCTAAGGTTGCAGAGCACGGATTCTACGTAAAACCCACCTCACCTGGGAGGTGCAGAAGGTCTGTGGAGCGTTACTGAGCAAGGCTGCGATCAGCCGGTCGCTCTGCCAAGTACCATTTTGTTTGCCTTTGAGTCTAGGCCAGTGACGTAAAGAACTTGTGGCAGCCTTGCTGCATTTAAGCTGTATATTGCTCGTGACCTACAGCTTTGACCCAGTATTCAGTTTCGCTGTTTCCCATGCACTTACTGTAATTATTTGATTTAAGGAAATATATCATATGTCTACTGCTTAGCCCTTTGGGAACTGGCGTAGGAGGGATCAGCAGGAGCTGCTGTTCTTCAGTAGCCTCTGTACAATCCTCCAGCTTCAGCTGCTTGCTTAAAACTCGTTCCTCTTATGTGTTATCATCCTTTCAGCCCCGGTGATTTTAGGGAACAATTTTTTTACTAAGGTGAACTTCCACAAAGCAGGAAGCAAAATGAACTGAAAATTGGAAATGATTAGGGTTGCCAGGTGCAGACTTGTGGGTTTTTTTCCTCCTTCTTTAGCAAAGAAAGCAATTCCCAAAGCTCGATTAAATCTCTTAAATCACAGTTTAGCCCAGCATAAGAAAAATAAGCTCAGTTCTGAACCAAGTGACTAAGCCATGTCCCGTTGAGTTGGAATTAAATTGGTTGTAGTGTGCAATAATCTACTTTATTGTCATCCCGGCCTTAACTGTAGCATAAGATGATTACATTGAATGTGTATAATAATAAGGCTTACACTTTGTATATACTGCTTTCAATATTTTGGCAGACCACAGAAAGAACCTTTACGTGCAAGGCTTGATTAATCCTTTTCCTCTGTGTATAGAACAAGTAGCTGCCAGAGCTCAAGGGTAAAACCTATTAATAACGTCTCTGGCAGTCCCCGCCCTCCTCCGCAGTGTATTCTCCTCTGTTCGCTCCAAACTCTGCACTTAGTATCATTTTGGTCTCTCTTTTCTGCTTTCCCACTTTCTACCTAGCAGTTGGAGTATTCTACCAAACAGGAATCTAGTATGAAAGCGTCCAGTATAAAATGTTTGCATGAACTCTGCTTTTTCCAGTGCCAGGCAAAGAGGAAAGGGGCAGGAGCATTGCGGGGAGCCCAGCCCCTGTGTTATTTCCTTCAGCTCTTAGCAGTGAGTATGGCAGAGTAGCCCCTTAGAACCAAGTTGAGGGGAGTGCTCTCCCCGTGCTCCTGGGGGATGCACCCCCGGGGGGTGCTCCTTGGCCCTGGGGGGTGAGGAATTACTGTTCTCGTTTTCATGTGGGGAAGCTGAAGCAGAGCAAGGAAAATCATTTTGTGGATGGGACTTTTTTTTTTTTTACATGGAATGAGCTGGCTGCCCAGCCATCGACACCCTCGCTGTGTGACGTCGAAGTCAAGAGAGACGTTAATGTTAAAGCACGGTGTGGGTGCCAAGAGGAGGGCTGTTTCTCTGGGAGGTCACACCGGCTTATTCTAAACCCTTACCGACCTTGAACAAATATCAATCCCGAGTTCGGACTGCTAACCTAGACTTTTTCTAGTAGAGAAAATTATTTAATCTTTGGCTTTCAATGAAAGTTGGTTCCTTTACCAAAAGTTTTCAGCATGTTTTTGTCAGAATTAGGTTCATAGTTTCTATTATAGTCTCGTGGGTATATAAATAATCTAATACAACAAAGAAAAATGGCTCGCGGTGAAGGTTTTAAATGAAAATATTTATTATTCAGAAGGCTTTCAAGCAACTTAGGTCACTAGATCAATAAAACATTTTCATTTGGAAAGTACTCCCCATTCCTGACACGCTGCCTCCAGAAGCAGCGACCGGGAGGATGGCTGCGGGGTGGTTACCAGAGCTGTCCAGGGGAAGCTGGTGCTCAGCTGTGAACGTGGCACGTCCTCCCTTGCCCGGTCCTCAAGGGCCCAAAGTGCATCTTGTCCTCCTGTCTTTGTAAATAAGGTTGTTAGAAACTGGAGGAGGGGAAGTGGTGAGTGGGTGCCTCTGAGCTGGGATGTGTGGAGCTCAGGGCCAGCCAGGGCTCACGGCACACGTTGTGAGACACCTCGTAATAACCTAACGTCATCTTCAAATCTCGGGTGACTGCTCTTCCGTGCCCCTTTCCTCTCCACGCCACCGAGGCATTCCTTCCTCACAGCCCCAACGGGACCACCCGAGAAGCATCCTCCCCTCGCTGAGCGCTGCTCGGGGCAGAGGGGCGCTGGCCAGAGGGGCTCTGGAGGCCCCGCAGGTGGGTGGGAGGGGGCCAAGGGGTCCCAGCCGGCGTCGCTCCGGCTGCTGCGCTTTAGCCCGGAGGTGGCAGCATTTCACTGGTGGGCAGTGGAGCCTGGGACACAGTGGGGACATTCATCTGGCTAAGTGCTTTGGGATCGTTTTGCCAAAAGCACTGTGTAAAAAAAAAAAAAGAAGAAAAAAAGAAAAAAAATTAAGGTCATAAGGTGTCTGGGAGTTTTGAAGAGCCAGCGTAACAGTGCTCTTTTATTATTAGAGAGCTTACAGCCAAGAGCTGTCCCGTAAATGAGCAATATGATTTAGGGATTTTTATTTATTTATTTATCTTCCCTCCCTTTCAAAGTAGGAATGCTCCAGACATTAAAGGTGGTCTGGCAGCTTTTGCTGTAAGGCTTCTCTCCGTGTTGATCTGTACGCTGGCTGTGGACCAACAGGAGAGCAGCACCTCCGTGCAGACAGTCCAGGGTCAGCAGCGTGCGTTTGAACTGGAGGGCACGTGTCTTCGTGCGAGAGTACAGTACGTCGTGTGGGGGATGGGAGGAATGCAGTAGATTGTTGGGCTGCTTGGGCTATGTGAGCTATATGCAATTAGCTAAAGAAGAAATGAGTGTGGAATGAATAATTTGCACTCAGCGTGCTCTTATTCGTTTACTTATTTTGGAGGAACGGGGAGGAAAATGAACTAATACCCCATAAGCCCACGCGGGTGTAATTCAGGTATTGGTTCGGGAGCCAGGTTAACAGCAGGTACGGCTGGGTTTTTATTGTGTCATCGCTCGGAGTAGGGACAGCCTCAGGTCCTTGAGCTCATTTAAAGACCTTCCTATTTTCCATCAGCAGCTGTATGAAGTTAAAGGGAAAGAGGCCATGGGATTTCTCTTTCTCAGCTAGTTTATTTGTGAGGTGGTGAGGTTAATGTGGCAATATCCCATGCTTAGTAGAGAGGCTTTTTGGCTTTAAGCATTGTGTGTGCTCCCTTCAGATTTATGATTTTGACCCCAGCCTGGCATTATCACACTGTCAGTGGGAGTGCAGGGCTGGTTTGAACCTCCAGCTCTTGGTGGTAATCTCTCTTAATTAGTTTACAGTTGAAACAATTGTCCGTCTTTTTGCCTTTAAACAAGGGAAGTTTGCTCTATCAGTGGTTGATTTCCCCGAGGGAGGAAATCCTGAGGGAGGTTATCGGGGAGAGAAAAGCTCCGGGCTCCACTTTCAAAGCAATGCCATGTAGGAAGCACGCAGCAATCCTGTTAGTACTGCTTATTATTTCACAATGGCGTGTCAGGAATTACGGGCACAGACCTTTCCGAGGACTCTTGCAGACCTTTATGCACTCTCATCCCGAGTCAGGATTTTGTGGAATTACCTGCGAATCAAAGCTTAATTTTACACATTTAAATTGCAGCCTTTGAAATTGCTCATTTAATTGCTGATCTTTCCCCAGCTTCTCCACAGATCTTTCTGAGACTCCTCATTGTCAACTTTCTGCTAGGGAGCCCTCCGTTCGTTATCATTAGGGCTAAAATCTGCCATCACTTAACATAACACACAGAGCTTACAACCGGGAGCAGCCCCCTCCCTTGCCTGGGAGCACAGACAATAATAGACACTGTAGTGGCAGCGCCGATGGGAGCTTTACCGTGTATTTTAATGACTTGTGCTTGATTACATTTGCTAGCTTGAACCAAATTACTAAATTGTTCATTTAGTAATTGCTATGATTCTTAGAGGGTTCACATTTGACATTTCTCCCTCATTAAAGAGCTCCAACAATGGCCGTTACAACTTTCATCTCAACGGTGACCCTCTCAGATACATACCCAGTCTTTTTCTTTTGATAAACCACCCAACCCGGCGTTCATTAACACTTAACCATCTGCAGCCAGCCCCTCCTAGTACCTTCTCCCTCGCTTTGATGATATAATTAAAAGCCCTCTGCATTATCTCCCTCGGAGCGACGGGTCTAGGTGCGACACGCGTTGGTGGTTATTCGAGTCTCTCTGTATCGCCGTTCCTTGTGACGGGCTCATTTTTCATATGCTGCAAAGATTAGCTGATGGAGGGGAAGATCAGAAGCATGAGAAGGGAGTGTGGCTTTCGATATTCGTAACCAGATGCTCATTTGAAATGGTGATGGAGGTTGCTGTTATCTGTTAGATTATTTGGCTCCTTTGCTTCTACCCAAAGATAAACTGGTTTGAGCACTAGTCAATGAAAATTAGCATCATCTTCAGTGGCTCGTTAGGATAGAGTGCTCTTATCAGCCTGGTTTAGTGTGGGTATTCTCTCCTTGAGTCTGGTTTACAGAAATGGCAGCTTTGTTTATGCATGTGCCCAAACTTGCTTGTTTGACCTTTGAAGCTGTGATTATAATATTAATCTATGGGACTATTCTGTTGCAAATCACTGAGGTGGTCGGTATTTGAGAGGATTTTCATTGTGGCACCTCCCTCTTGTCCAGCATGATGTTCTATTATTGTCAGTATATTCTACACTGAAAGCTAACTCAGAATGGTGTTTCGGGACATCTTGTCTCGCTGGGTTTTGTGGGGGTTTTTTTGTGTGTGCGATGGAGCTGCAGCTAGGACAGCACTGAGCTACTGTCTGTCCCCTTGCATCGTCCACTTGATTTTGTGGAACTTCGTTGTAAAGTTGCTCGGCTACAGAAAAACTGGTACAAAACTTACACACAGATACAAACTTCAGCCCGCAAATCCCCAGTATCCTGCAGCGCAGCTAAGGAGTGCTATTCCAGTTTGCAGGTGGGGAGACTGGGTGTGTGAAAGCTGCAGGGACTGGCAGCAGCATTTATTGAGGAGTTCCTGTTTTACGCTCTTCTGCCTGAAGTCCTGTCCTTGCAGCCTTCCCCTCTCTTGGGTTTAAAGAGGTTTTGGTAGGTCTTAAATAGGGAGAGAACATGGCATTCTGGCACTGAAGAAATTGAGTCCTGTTTGTCATCTTCAAGTTAGTAATTAGGGTTTTTTTCCTCCTATTTTTCCCTCCTTCCCCTGTTGCATTCATTTACTTTTTTTTTCCTTTGTATTTCTTGCCTTGTTCCATTGTTTTGTTCATTTTCCCAGCTTTCCTTCCTGCTCCAGTTCTTTCCATTTGTCTCTCGCACATTTCAATAAACTCAATATTCAGTTATATAAATACAAGGGAGTCCTTCTTCTCAGAGAAGATACAAAAATTCTCCCTCTCCTAAATACTCCCAATGTGGAAACCATCCCCAGGATGCAGAGCAGGAGGGAGTCTGCTGACTTCCAACTGCAAGACATCATTAAAATTAGTGGATTCCCTATCCTCTTTGCATAAGGAACATTGCTCTCTGGGCTGACTTCCACAGCAACATCTGGGCCACCGATAACATCAGCACAGGAGCATTTCTAGGTGAGCTCATGTTTTGTTAATGAAGTAATCTACTGCAAGTGCATATATCATTTTTTAGTACCACATACTTTACTCCAAAGTGTCGTACTATTATAGGAGCTTTCCTTTGCGAGTGGGACTTAAAGAATCGTGCTCTAGTCAATAATGTGCTTAACTTGAACGGCACGCTTGAGAAATGCCACTGAAATGATAGAATTTTAAGACTTAAAAGAACTTTGCTCCATGAATTAATTGAGAAATACATTGAAAATGGCTTACTACAACACCTGATCCTCCTGATAGCTTTGCTGTTACTAAATATTCAGTGTGCTGAGGTTGGTTTACTACACACACACACACACACGTGTATATATATGCACACCCAAGTTGTGATTCCTCTGCTGAGCTAACAATAATAAAAGTGATGGTGATCACATCTGACTTTAGCATGTTCTGCAGTAAGCGACCAAAGGTTGGATGGAACATACTGATGAGATATGGTCATTCAAACTTCATTATAAAATCCAGGCATCAAAGGAGGAAGAAGGAAAAGGGAGACAGTTTCGGGTGTGGATTGAAGTTGCTCTCCTTGATAGCGTCTGGACTGAGTGCAGCTGCTAATCTCTTGAACGGCCCAATGTGTAGTCCCTGAGCGGTGTTGTGTTTGGAGGTCCATTCCAGCCTCAGTAATTCTGTGATTCTGTGTTTTGCCTCCTTTTAATTTGCAAGCTAAATATTCTTGTGGCTTTCCTGTCCTGAGAGCTAGTGGCGAGAGTTCAGCCAGGCAGAACACTCGCAAATGAGACTACAGGTCTGTGGAAGGGAAAGTAATGTTGGCGTGAAATACCCAGCTGCTTTGAGACAGGTTCCAGAAGGGGTTTCCACAACCTAAGAGCCGAAGATGAATGAAGAGAAACAATAGTGTGCCTTTGTGATTTCAAAGTTTATCTTAAAATAGCGATGCTATGGAAGATTTCTGCGATTCTGAAATATTAACCTGCCACTGGTGTGAAAGGCGGGGGCTTGTTTGCCATCATTTGGCTCATGACGAGCAGGGGGTTTACTGATCTCTTCCACCCTACTGGGCTGGATAGGCAAACGCTTTGTAATGTGTGGTGTAGGAAAGGTGAGCAGACCCCATCACCTTCCCCAATTCCCCTTCAGGAAGTGTTGGAAAAAACAGAGTAGTGGTGTTGTGTTTGCTAGCAGAACATGCACAGCCTTGCATATTAAGGCAGGCACTTAGCCAGCAGCTTTGAGTTATTGTACCCTGACATTACCCACTGTAGCTTTTAGCACTCTGGGCCCATTACTTTGGCTTCCTGCCCAGTAATATGCAATTTCCACTTACATAAGAAGATGTATCAGGAGTAATGACTCCTTGGAGGAGGTGTTTTCTTTTGCAGCAGATCAGCCCAGGGCCAGCAGGTGTAAGTTTATAGACACAGTCCAACAATGGCACCCTGCACCGTTCCCCTGTTAGTGCAGCAGTAGATGGAAAGGAACAGATTTGCCTTTGCACACTTTTCACTATCCACACTTCACCATCCACCCTTCTTTTCTTTTCACCACCCACCCTTCTTTTCCTTTCTTTTTTCCTTCCTTTCTTTTTTCCTTCCTTTCTTTTTTCCTTCCTTTCTTTTTTCCTTCCTTTCTTTTTTCCTTCCTTTCTTTTT
>JAAGNO010031146.1:55719-71763 GCA_033439905.1 Ceryle rudis
GATCCCCTCTCAGGCTTCTCCTCTCCAGGCTGAACAGCCCCAGGGCTCTCAGCCTTTCCTCCTAAGAGATGTTCCAGTCCCTTCATCATCCTCGTAGCCTCCCTTGGACTCTCTCCAGTATTTCCCTGTCCCTCTTGAACTGGGGAGCCCAGAACTGAACGCAGTACTCCAGATGTGGTCTCACTAAGTCAGACCTGCTGAGGTTGGTCTCGGTTTATCAGATGTCCCGAGTCTGGCAAATTGTCTCACATCTTCGCACAAGAGAGAAGTCAGTTAAAAATATGATCTCCCCGTATTCAGACGAGGGCTTTTCTTTCCTGAACATACCCTTTTCCAGAATACAGCTGACCTGAGGATCTCACAGATGGAAGCCCGGCAAGCGCCAGCCGGGTGCGTTGCAGGAGCTGCTCTGCCAGCGCAGGGCAGGGATAGCTGGAGGTGAACACCTGCACAGCGGGATGAACTGCACGGTACTGCTTTCCTTAGAAGGATCCCTACACTAGCAGAGCCAGCAGGCTAGCCAGAAGCAGAGGCTGGAGCTGGCTGGGGGCACAGCTCCACCCCGCAGCTGGCGGGCTTCACACCCCTGGGGCCCTGCGGTGGCAGCCAGCACAGTAGCCAGTCCCTTTTCTGGCACTCTCCTGAGCACTAGGTTGGAACCCAGCCTCGCTGCTGCATTCAGGGCAGATGGAAGAAGAGTGTCCTTATTCCCTTTCGCCTGTGAACTTCAGCCGTAGCGGAGGGCAGGAGCCGGGCTGTGCTCTGTGAGCCCAGCGCGCTGCTGAGGCAGGCGCTGATGGTTGCTTACTGTGTGCTGACAGTTTCCTTGCTCACAATCCCAGCAAAGCTGCTAGTGGAAGAAATGTGATCAAAGTGAAATTGCGTGGTAGTTTGGGTTTTGTTGTTCCAGAATATTTCTAAAGCTCTAGCCTGGTGAAAGAAGATACTCGATTCGGGGGAGGGTGAGGTGGGAGACAGATACAAAGTGGCCCTTTCCCCTCTAAAGTTTTAACGGGGAAAATTCAAACTTGCTTTGGAAATTGAATTGTTGAAGACGCGTGTCTCTCTCTGTTTCCTGTGTATGTATTAAAATCACATATAATCTGCATTCATCATGTATGTACACACGAGTGGCGTTGTGCCCCCAGTCCGTTGAGCAGGTACAGTTGACAGTACTTGTTCTGTGTGTAAGGATTTCATCTTGCTCACAGCTGAAACCTGTAGCCATGTGGAGCTTGACGTTTTCCCTTCTTATTGAGCTTGACCAGAAAATCCAAAGGCAGATCGAGGCTGCCTAAAACAAAGCAGGATGTGGTCCTACTTAGTAAGTTACCTCCCCAAAATCACTTTTTGTCAAATTCAACCAGTGCAGAGCTTGCAGTGAATATGCTCATCAAACCTCAATTGCACGTTAGGCACGTGAAAAGCTGTGTTTAAAAATGCTAACTTGGCAAAGTTAGGCACTTGGCAGATAGCAAGAGCCACAGCTGGGGCTCCCTGTGCAACCTTTTGCTTCTGGATGCGCCCCGTATTATGGTACCAGTCTCCAGTTACATGACTGTACATTTTTTTTTTCCTTCTGTGATCATCGCTTCATCTGTTGCCCGAGATGCTCGCCGAAGGAGATGCTGTTCCAATATTGGGCATAACTTCTGTAGTTCAGATGAAGGCCACCAGCCTTACTTGCTGCTCACTGTTTAAACCCAGTTCTGGAAGTAAGGGAGCTACTTTCCTTCTGGGTTCCCTGTGCCCGTCACTGATACTATAATCCTCTGCACACACTTCATTAACTGTCTTTCCAGCACCTCTGTTAATGAGGCAGCGGTCTTTCCCCATACTGAAAAGGGAAAAGTAAGGCACACGAGCTGAAGTTTGAAGCATCTTTGTCCTCAGCATACCATTTTTCAGTCCTTAATGTTATACAGAGAGCTCTTAATGCTGAAAGAATCTTTTTCCATTGCTGATAGCTGTCACCGGGTGACACTGATCAAATCTAAACCACACAGTTAGTTGCAACCTGCAGAAATCTGATTTACGCTCTGCTTTCAGCAGCATCTGTAAACTCCTCCGACAGAAGGGAATTAAAGGGAAAAATAAAAATAAAAAATCAGTTCTTCGGGCATCATTCATTTGCCTTAACTATTAACAGTCCTTTTCTCCTCTCGCAGCCCTCTGCCTTGTACATTTAACACACATGTTCTAACAAATGAGGCAGACATTCTTCTGCCTCATTACACAACCTTGATTCACCCCCAGGGCATAGTCCATCTTCACATTGGGAGAAGAAGAGATTGAGACTGGGGAGAGAGGAAAAGGAGGCGAGTGTGTTTTTATGGGTTGTGTAATAATGTGTACGCACGACGTCTTAATTAAAGTTGGATAAGCAACATAAGCAACTTTTCTTAATGCGAGTGCCCAAACTGTTACCCTGATGTCCTTCGAAGAGTTGTGTATATTTATTTTTATACGTGGCACTGTTTGAATTAATTGGTGAGGCTACTGCAGCTCTCCCTAACGGAGTAGCTGTTATTACCAAAGATTATCACCAGAAGAAGATGGGATGCTCTAAACTTCATAGAATATCCACCTCAGCCTTTGGAACCTTGGCCTGGCGTGTACTCTCTTACTCTGGGGAGTAGTGCAGTTACCCTGCAGAAAGACATAGAGAATGGAGCATGTCCAAGGCAGGACTCAAAAAATTCAGCTGCAAAGCAGGTCTCTTCCAACTATATGCAAACAGTAGTTTTCCCAGACTTAGCTTGGTGCAGCACGGGCACTTTTTACGTTCCCAAATGTAACACTCTGACAAAAAGCCAACCTCGTGCCAAACTGCAAACACACAAGTGCAAGAGTTTTTCAGTGGAGCAATTGAAATATTTTTGCCCCGGACAAAACAAAGGGGTTTTGGGTTGGGTTTGTTTTTTTTTTTCTATAGTTTTGTTCTTGGAAATAACTGAGTCACTTTTCATGAAGCTATCCAAAAAATAAAATACATCCACTGGAGGCAAACTGGCACGGGTAATTTCAGCTGAAACAGTTAAACTTTGGCAAAGTTTACAAACGGATGAAGACAGAAACTTAGAGTAGGGGATGCTGGGCAATTTATCTATAGACACCCCGGTTGCTCCACCTCTGCAGGCTCATCATCTCAGTTTTCACGAAGCAGATGCCACTGTCTGTGTGCTCAGATGTTACGGCTTCTGTTAGGCACCGGAGTGGCGACTGCATTTTCTAGCAGAAGGAGAACTTCTGGACATTGTTTCACAAGACTTTGTCTGTATATCCAAAACAGAGTTGATGGCACGTGTCTACCTCTTCCACGTTAGAACATTTCACATACTTTTGTCGTGTCCTTCTCCCCTTCCTCCTAAAAGCAAGGTACAACTTTAGTTGTGTTTAGTAGCGTGTTTTGCAAATCACCAGTTTGTCCTGAATCTTGTACTGGGTGTAAAACACAAAAGAAGCCACCATTACCCTTGTACAGTAACTTGGGAAGTGGGCAGCTCTGTTTGTGGACAGAAGGAATGACGTGTGGTGCTGGAAAGGCAAGAATGCCAAACATCGTGGTCGCTCCGAAAGGTCTGAGTAAGCTTTCACAGTGCCTTATCCTGGGAACACTGGGTGCTGATGTCTTGCTGGCCACCAGCAAAATGCACTGGCCCTGGGGAGCCCTCCTTTTGGGGAGCACCCCGCGAGAGGCTGAGCTGGGGCTCTGGAGACAAGTTGGCTCCTCAGCAGCTCTTCCAGCTGCCAGAATTCACCAGCAGAGAAACTCTTCTCTGGACTGAGCAAAGTTGCAGTAAGCTTTATAGCCAAAGTCAGTATGATTTGTTTGCAAAGTCAAACACTGGGTTGGTTTTTTTCATTTTGTTTCGGTTGTTTTGGTTTGGGTTTTTTTAACTGCTGAAGTAAATAAGAGCAACTTGTGTGAGATCATAGTGCTCTGCCTTTCCAAAGGGCTTCAGCTGCAATCCCAGAACAAGCTGCTCTTCTGGGCTCCCCTCTGCTGTGTCCAGAAAACCTCTGCTGGGCCAGCACTAGGGGGGGAGAAGAAGGGTTGTGGTCTCAGTAACTGTGGTCTGTGGTTGCAAAAAGAGCTGCAGTGGAGCCACCCTTCTCCTCGCCGATAAATGGTAGGGGCAGTATGAGCTCTTTGGAAACTGGAGGTGCAGGTGACGGGCTCCGCAGCTCCTGCTCGGCTGGCTGTGTGCTATGCTGTGCACAAAGGCCCCTGCAGGTTTATATTAAGGTGCTGCCCAGACTAAACCAGTGCATTTTTTTCTTTTTTCCCCTCTAAATGCCTTTTTATCATTCAGGCTGTCACCTGTGTTTCCTGGCAAGGGCTGCTGGCTGGGGGAGGTCTGGCAGAGCTGAACACCCAGCTTTGGTGGTCTTTGTGTGGCTGCCTGAAAGATGGCTTAAAACAGAACCTGCTCTGTGAATACCTGCGAGTTAACATGTGTCAGCCGTGTGGCTGGAAGGTTTCTCCTTTGCTGTAAAGAGAGATGTTTATAATGAATACTTTCCTTGTGGTTAAAATGGGTAAACAAACAAATAGCTCCTACAGGAAGTATACGGTGTGAAGACAGGGCAAATAGATTGTACCTTTCCCAGCAGAAACCCTCAAACCTAAAACCCAACCAAACTCCAGCTCCTCCTTAGTGGATTTAATCTATTAGAATGTGAAATAGCAATTCATCTTCCCTGTTTCCTTTCCTTGTCAAACATATCCAGCTGTTGGAGCTTTCTCTGCGCTCTCCTAGAAATGCCAACACGTGAAATGTGTTGATGTCCTTCTCCCCCAGAGTATGGTTACCATTACCATCTTTCCATGGTACCAGTGAAGCTCATGCCTGAAACCTCAGGGGAGGGAAGAAAACCCTAATAATAATCCAAACTAGATTGAAACAAATCATGATTTTCAGCAGATCACTTCTGCGACGAATGCAATCCTTATTCCTGTTAGTGGAGCGAGTACCTGGGAGCAGACACATCTTTGGACGTGATTAACTGCACGAATAACTGCAAATCTTTCTGAGAGACCACAATATGCCGTAGTGGCCACGTGCCTGAGCTACTTGAAGCATGCTTGGTCACAGCACAGTGTTCTGTGCGTGCAGGCTTCTCCTAATGCAGTTATTTTCTAAAGGAAATATTAAAATGTCTTAGTTTTGTTCTCTGTGGTTTACAGCATCAGATAATGAGCCTTTGGACTGCCTGTAAAAAGCGAATGTAAGGAGGACGTGAAAAAGGTCATTGAAATGTCAGTGCAAATGTTACAGAGTCACAGAAAAATTTCAGCTGGGGAGGGACCTTTAGCAGTCTCTAACCCAACATCCTGCTCAAGCGAGTCTAACTTCTGCTTTGCTCAGGGTATTTTTTTGCACTTGAGTTTTGAAAATCTCCAAGGATGGAGACTGAGCCTGGTTGCAGGACTGTACCACTCACTGAAACGTTGTTTTCTTTCTGTCCCAACTGGAATTTCCCTTGTTGCAGCTCGCATCCGTTGTCTCTTGCCCTTTTACCGTGCACCTCTTGGGAAAAGTCAGGCTGTCTTCTGTATCGCTTCAGTTTTGGTGGTGGAAAAGTGTAATCAGATCCCCCCCAAAATGTGGATTTTGAACCGAGGAAGAATGATGACTCTTTTACCCATCTGTGTGCAGTTGTTTGGGGTTTTTTTTCTGTTGGGTTTTGTTCTGTTTTTTCCTTAAATCATTGCCACTTGGACAGTATCACCCCAAGCATTCTTTCATCAGTGCAGTAGATTTTCTTCCACGCAGCACTACTTGCATGTTAGATAATATTTGGGGTGAAGTTATCATCTTAACCTTGCTGGACATCTCCCCGTGAGGCTACAATCCTTACGTGGGATATCATGCTATATTTCTTTTTTTCTTTCTCCTCTATTTTCTATTCAGATGATCTGATGGTGCAACTTTTAAGGCTTCCTGCACGTAGAAGGGAGAATAAACGCTACTAAAGATGATAGGGCACACACGCATGAATAGAGTAGCTAAGAGATGTCTCCATTAAGTCAGTCAATCATCCATCAATCAATAACAGTATTCCGAGTTCCATTTTGAATGTGGTAAGTAGCTAGAGTATGAGGTAAAGGGCTGACCTTAGAACGCAGCCTTCAATCAAAGGGGAGCATCTACGACTTTCTTCCCTTAAAATAAAGTGAAAAAATGAAAAAAAGGGAGTGTAATATTTTAAACAGCCACAGGACAGTCTGTTGGAGATGCTGAGCACTATCTAGTTAAGTTACTGGCTTTGAAGAAGTCAAAGACCTGAGTGGGGAGAAGTAGTGACATTTCCCTAAATCAAAGATGCAGAGAAGAACTGTATCACGCACAGCATTTTACACTGAACTTTTCTGGATGAATACCACCTGGAAAGAACATGCTGAATAAAACGTAGGCTCATGAAGACGAGATGGGTTTCATTGGCCAGAAAGCTTCATCTTAAAGTTCTTCAGGAAAGGATAAAGTGACCAAACCCAAAGAAAACAGTTTAAGTTTAGTCTTATCGCGGGACAAAAGATCGCGTTGCAGATGCCACAGTAAGGAGGACAGAAGAGTTGTCCTACAGGGAGGGGTGGAGCAAGGAGTAGTAATCAATAGTGAGGACAGGAATTAATTCCAGTAGAATGATTGCTGGGGAGAATGGTGTAGACATGGGACTTGTGCAAGTGCAAGCAAATTCCACTCCACAGCTTCCAGTTTTATCTCCCAGACTGCTGAAAGAACGGGCATGCTGTTAAGTCAAACCCAGAAGGGACCCATTTGATCGCAGACCACCGAACACAGTATCTGCACGGAGAAACGGAGCAGGGTGACGTGGACACCTACGGTGCCTTTCACGCAGCCTCAGTGGAGCGGGGTGGAAAGGCCTTACCCGTGTGAGGCTACAGCCAGGTTTACATTTTTTGACACTGACATGGTTATATTCAGACAAGTCTGAAGTGTTTATCTCTCAGAGTATATACTTTATGCCCCATAAGTTGACACAGTTCATCAGTTTTATGTCAACTTTATCAGATGCATCATGTATATGCACGTGTTGGTTTAGGCATATTATCAGAATGCCTCTGTTCAGTGCACTTACCAGAAAAGGAGCCTAATTTCAAAGGCATTCAGAAACAACAACAAAAAAAAACCCACCAAAAAAAGAAAGTTGTTAACTCAGACAGCTGGCTGCAGAGGCAGAGGTGGGAGAGGAGGGGGAAGGATGAGTTCTGGCAAGGAGTCGCGATCGGTGCAGGTGCGCCTGTTTTAGAAGAATGGGATGCTGTCTGGGAATGAATGAGAGCTGTTCCTCAGCAGCGTGTACAACCTGCCAAACACCCTGGGTGGCCTCCGAACGGCCTCGGAGACTTTTGGTCAGAGAAGAGTTCTAAAAACGTCTGTAAACTTGCTGGCGTTCCCGTGCAAAAGCTGGATTAGTCGGGAGCTGCGGGGTGTTCCCGGCTGCTGGGCGAGTGGGCAGAGTTAAGGTTACTGAGATGACCCGAGCTGAGTGTGCACACGCTTTCAAAGCATTCGAGTATGTAATTGAGGAGTCTTAATTTCTGTGGTCAATCTTTCAGAAAGCTGCCTTGTTTCCCAAAGGGTTTTTTGGCAGAAGTGGAAGTTAGATCCCTGCTCCTTTAAGTGCATCCAGACTTGGTGGAACTTGAGAACGGCTTTTTATGTGGTTTGCATCCATACCATCCCTTCCATACTTTGATCTGGATCCCCTCTTGCATTGTGGTGTCTGAGACCGTCACTTGCATGGCTTCTGCTTTCCCTCTGTCATCTAGAATACTGGTGGTGATGCTGCACTTTGGGGAGGTCATCCCCACACAGACCGTGAGCCTGCAAAGCCAAGCCGTGCAGTCACACTGGCTTGCTCTGCAGTGGCTTTTGCACTATCACCACCCGCTCTTCGGAACGGCGGGAGTAGGCTGCTGTCAGACTTCGAGGTTTTGGTCACAAAATAGTCTGGAAAGGCAAATGAAGCGCAAACGCAGTCATGTGGAGTCACCTTTGAGTAGAACATTTCTCAAAGTTTCCTTGCCTTCTCCGTGGGCTTTTAGCTCCAAAAATAATAGAGACACTGACAAATAAGTAATTAATACGAAACTGGGGGGATGAAAAGTATATTTACTCTTTTTGCCATAGGAATTTTGAGAACAGAATGGGACAAATGGAACCGTAGCGAGGAATTACATCTGTTCGATGCCGTGATTGTTGTTGCAGGTTATTGAATTAGGCACAAGTAATTGCCTGGTAGTTTATTGGTTTGCCTGCTTACTTTGGAATTCTCCTTTATTACAGCTGGTCTTGGGTACACCAACCGAAGGCAAAAAGGTGATTATTGTGAGATATAAGGGCAGAATTAGCCTTCTGCAGGGCTGTGGCGTGCCTTAGAAGTTTATCATTTGATATTTTTTTTCCTTTTGTTTGCAGTCCTTCTCTGCTTTCTTCACATTCTTCACGTGTCTCAGAAATTCCAGCATTTTTAGCAGTGAATCAGTGAGAAGAAGGGGAAAAGGCCTGTAATTGCTTTTTCCATTGTGCCTGTTAAAACCTCATTGTGGGAAATGGACCCAAACACTGTCTTTTAAGTGGTGTTGAGTCTGAGGCAGGTGGTATTAACTCAGAACTGCATTAACTCTTTTCAAATCTCTTTCCTGTTTCCTTGAGGAAACATGCCTGGTGTATATACGTGGCAAGGGCTGTTTGCCTGCCTCTTGCATTGACATTTTAATTTGGTCCATGATATAAATATCATTTCCCTAATCCCCCTTGCCCTGACCCTGTTTTGTCTTTTCTTCAAAGTGAGTTGACTTTTTTTTTTTTTTTTTTTTCCCCCCTCCTTCAAGGAGGGGGGAGGAGATGGGAATGGTGGCTGGCTGCTCTAGTTTGGAGCATTAAATGCTCCGGGGGGAAAAAAATCTCAGAGTAACTGTTGTTTCTTTCTTTGTATTCACATGGAAATTTTTAATCTCCATCAAAGGATCAGGAGAAAATAACAGTTGAGATTCAACAAGAGAGCTCCCAGCTTACATGGAATTTTTAAATGTTATTTGGCTTTATCCTTTAAGCGATGAGAACCATGAACTATGTACCTACAGGGTTCAGAATTAACTTTTCTCTTTCTTCCAACACTTTTTTTTCTTCTTTCTCTCTCCCCCCCCCCCCCTTTTTTTTTTCTTACATCTTTATTGTTCTGCATAAACATGCAACTTCTTCTGGGCCAAAACTCTAAGTGCCTTAGGATTTGTTTAGTTGTATTTATGTATACATTTCTAACCTTAATTATGAGCACCAGGCTGAAACACAGCCTCACGTTCTCCTTTTGATGTGATCTGAAGTATCTCTGTTGAAGGCCACGGAGCTAAGATCAGAACCCAACCCACGGTGTGCTCGCATAGTTGTACAAGAGCTAACATTAGCCCGTTGAACAAAACATAAAAATAATTTAAAAAAAGGGAAGAAATTGGTATAAAAGGGATAATAATGCGCTAATAATCAAACACTCTCTGTACCTGTAGATGTAGCTGACTGTGTTAATAATGATAGCAAGGGAGACCCCCTGCAACCAGCCCGTGGAGAGTAACAGCAGATTTCACAGGTGGGTGCTGGCAGCTCTGGTAGATTTCATGCTTCATCACGGATTAATAAAACAGGGAGGATATTAAAATGCTAATACTCATTAATACCGTTTTATGGTGTTTTAACATGAAACATGGAAAATGAAAATGAATGACAGCCGGTAAATGGAACTGGCAGTTGTGTTCAGGGTGTCTGAAGCTGGTGAGAACTGGCTGCAGGAAACAAAAGCTGTGGATGCTCCCGTTCCTGCTGTGGGTCAAGCCAGACAGCACCTCCTGGTACCTAGACTATTGCAAGGTCACTTAAATTTAGACTTAAATCAGCTCTTCTGTTATTATAAAATATTTGATGAGAGATTTTCTTTACTAGCATTGGTCAGCACCGTTATTTTCCGTGTCAGGTGAAAGGCAAGAGTCTCTAACAAAACATCCTTCTAAGAGCAGAAATCACAGCCCATTAAAGTACAATTCTGAAATACTATTTTTTTTTAAGCGGTCAACATTTGGGTTTTTCCCCCAAACTCTTCTCGTGTTTCAGTTGGCTCCATTGTTCTTCATTTCTTGCTGAAGTTTCAGCAAGCTTCCCTTCGTCCCAGAGGCAGTTGCATTTCAGCAACAAGTAAAAGTTGGTCCTCTGTGGGCTATAATGTCTGTAATGTAATGAAATATAATATAATATACATAGATACAAACTTGATTCTGCCATATCAGACTGTTCTACTTTTACATGCGGTTAAAGCTTACCGAGAACTTCTGCATAGCTGTGTTTAAATACAAAACCTAAAGATCTAGGGTATTGCCACCTGATGTGGAAATACAAGGCAAAATTTTATTTCACATGAACCTCATCTCTGCCTTCGCTGTCAGACAAAAACCCCAGGAGCACCGGGAAGACGTAGTGCACAGGGACCAGGGCTAAAGGGATTCTAAAGGCGGGGTAATTGTGTCTCTGGTAATGAGAGCGCACGGTAAAATCACACTTCTCTGGCCCAGTGTCGGGGTTTGTACCTTGACGTTTTCGATTTTAAATGAAATTAACCTTCAGTATCTGAGGTTTAGCATTCCTGGGGCTAAGTCGAGAGCCTGCATAGCGGATGACTGATGTGTGCTCTGAGCTCTTAGCTACTTCTAATAGAGACTTTTCCAGGGGGTTCTTTTGCTTTTAAATATTTCATCTTCTCTTGAATTCCCAGCTGTTTCTTGCACATGCACCATGAATTTCAACTGCCTCATTGACTTCATTTCCCCCACGTATGCGCCGTCTCTTGCCAACATCCCCCTTTGTTGTGACCTGCTGCGTGAACGGCAGATTCCAGCCCAGAGATATTTCTTCCTTTTGCATGCTGAAATGCGATCGGTATCAACCCCGTTCAAAATTGCTGCCATCTCCTGTTGCTCTGAAGCCACGGAAGGTGCTTCAAGAATCAGGACACCCCCCCCTCCTTTACAAGGAGCAGTTTAACATCGCTCCAGTCAATGTTCTGTTGCAGTGAAAACAGAGATATCGCTTCCCAAATCAAATTTTAGGGAATGAAAGATCACGAAAAAGGCTCATCAGTTAGGGTGGAATTTATGCAAGCGTATTTATTTTGGCAGATATTTCTTACAAGCAGGTTCGTTTGTATCCTCTCTACTGTCTGGGTTTTGCTGTGAGGTGTCAGAGCATGGATACTCCGAGCTGGCTTAGAATGGGATTTCTGCCAGAATTTTGTGTGCCCTCCTCTCCTTCCATCCACCCGCTACTTTCTTTCTCCTGGGTACAGTAGATTTTTACTGATCTCAGTGGGTATTTCATTCTTACTTCTCGGTGCTAAAGAAAATCACAAGCTTAGAAACACAGGCTATGCCAAGCTTTAAAACCTGAAGACAATAAAATGAGAGACTGCTTTGTTCAGCAGATACAATCTTACCCTTACTTCTTCTTAATACAAGCGTGTGTCGTTCAGGATTTGACTGTAAGAGTTTTTACCACTCTAGACCAGAAACCTTTTTGGTTTGGTTTGTCTTGAGTCTAGGTTACAGGCCAGTTGGTTCTTCCACACTCCTGCTAATTCTTTTCGCTCTTGATGAAGGGTCTTCAGTCCTATCCCTCCTTTGATTGAAATTCCTTTCCTAGTCTCAGCCAGATGTTTGGTTTCCCCTGCTGTTGACAGGCAGATAATATTCTCACGCTATCACTTCATATATCCACATTTGCAAGATCTACCACAAAAAATTCCCAAATTTTTCTGAGTGCCTTCCTGCATATTTTTTAATACTTTCCAAAGGCAAATTCCTTTAATGTCGCATATAAATTGCTTAAACAGCCAGCAAAGGCAAACCTTCCTGGTTTTCCTTTTCCAGTAAGAAGGGTGTGTTTCTGAGCCACATCTTATGGATGACCCGGAGATTTACTCCACCTTTGCCGAAGGAATGTGGCTAACACTTCAGAGAATTGCAGGAGAGCTTCAGGAGTTTGGCCGAGAAAGAGTAAACCATCAAAAAACGAGGCAAAACTGCATCCTTCCCCCTTCTGCTGCTTGCGTTTCCTACTGCGTTGTGTTGTCCTCTGCACCAGGCTGTTTAAGACTGCCAAATACTTGGATATTTTATAGGTAATATATCTTCTAAATGCCATGGCCAGCCTCTGAGGGAAGCACAGGATTGTCGGTTTTGGATGGAGTATAAAACCCAAGCAGGAAATCATTGCTGAATGGCACAGCTGCAGGCAAACATTGTAAGCCAGTAAACTGCCCATCTGCACAGCCACACGTGTGCCGGAGCGCGGCGAGCCTGGGAGTGGTTAGCTGGGAGAAGTTTGGTGATTAAAGGATGAAGTGTTTTCTTCATTAGTTCCCGAAATACAGCTATCTGAAGGTGATTATAATCTTTATTCTCATGGAGGAGGAGAGGTTGAAGACTAGAGGTTGTCCTTGTCTGTGCTATAAAATAAAAGCAGAATTTCAGCTCTGGGATGGGTTAGATGGTCCCGCTGCAGGGCAGAGGATGTGATACAACCTACAGTTGAGGACTGAGGGAAAAGTTGGCCGAGAAAAAGGAAAACACTGTATTTGTCTGTAGGGCTGAACTGGCAATCGCATCTGGGTCTTCCCATCAAAGTTAGAGGCAAGGAAGACTTTCAGTCCTTAGGTCTGCTTCGCTATCACTGACCTGAAGAGGGGCCTGGCCAGGTTACGAGCTGCATATTTCTGAAGGTTTGAACTGTTTAAGATGCCTCTTCGCTAGAGAGTTTGCCAACCAAAACCTCTTTCACGGTGCTCATTCCAGTGCTTTCTTTTTTTTCCATTTAACCTATAGCTAGTTCCTAGTTTTGCTGTCTTCCATTCTAAAGAACTCTGCCTTTGCAGGTTATCGTGTGTTGAGTTCCTCTAGCCAAGCTCTCTGTGTTAGTTCTCCCAGGCCCTCCTCTGAAGTTTAGCACTTCCTCTTACACATGCCAAGTTGGAGTTCATCTTCCGCGTGATTTTCCCAAGCACTACTTTAAATAATCCACAACTCAGTAACTAAATGCAGATTGTTAAAATAATGAAACAACAACAATAAAGCTCTTTTAAGACTCCATCTCGGGCACTTCAACTGTAGAAACTATTGCTTTGGGTTTGGGTTTTTTTACCAATACTTTACTGAAAAATTAAATTATCTTCTAATAGTAAATGGGTTATAAACCCGTTGTAGAGTGAACTTTCTACGTTGGTACAGGGGAGAGGTTTTTCTTGATTCATTGTAATGTGAAAATCAAAAAGGAAAGATAATCTAGTCCTCAGGGTCCTCGTTTAAGTTATAGGTGCCTTGGGTTCAAGTCCTTGCTTTATCCCAAAGCCCTCGTGTGATTTCTCTACCTTCTAGTATCGGGGTGCTAAAATGAATATCGTGAAGGTTGGAATCTATACACAGGGAAAGTGGATGGAAAGCCAAGTGAAACCTTTGGAAACCTTTTGTTCACTCATCAGTGAATCAGGGCACCTAAAGAGCATGAAACTCCTGGGACCTCAACTTGTTCAAACGTGTTGGTTTCTCTTGGTTAAAGCACTGAGTCTTTACAGTGTTCTCGATGTTTCACGTGAGCAGAAGGACATCGTTAATGTCTCTGCCATAACTATTTTAATATAAGGATCTGATATTTCATATACCCTTGAGCATTTCCATGTTTTTATGACAAAGAAAAGGAGCTGCGTTGGTTTTTTTCTCTACAGGTGCTTCATTCTCTCTATTCCTGTCAATTGATGCTATTTTTTAAGCTACGTAAAGTGGATTTCAGTTGTTGTCATTATGATGTTGGTACTTTCTGCATTCCATCAGCACACAGACATGAATTACAGGGTGATGCCATATTAAATTATAGGCATCTCTACTGAAATGTAGGGGAATTAGTTATGAAGATGAAGCTTTTTCCATATTTTGAACCTTCCTTTATATTTTAATGCATTAAGGAAGCAAATGACTGGTGGACGTTGTCTTAGTGCCGGATGCCTTGGAGGACCTGGCGTTTTGATTCGTCCTCAGGAAAAATGTGCAAAATGTCTGAAAACGTGATACAAAGAAAATAAGGACATGAAGTCCATGAATGCTACAACTTGTGTGCGTGTGTCTCCTTCCCCAGGACAATCACGTCTCTCCGGAGCGAGCTGATTCCCCATCTGGTTAGGAGACAGTTCTCTTCTCCTACATCATTGCAGAAAGGACTAGACAACAAAGAAGAGGACCAAAAGAAAAAAGAACAAGCATCCCTAGGTCAGTACAAGTATCAAAGATTTCATGGAGGTTTTAAAGCCACTGTGCTACAACTGGATTATTGGGTAGTGTACGGAATTAACCTGAAAGACTGGTTTGGGGGTTGGCTATTTTTTCTCTTACACTTCATGATAGCAAAGATTGCGGTAGATTTATTTTTCAGACAGTGTTGTGCATTATATAAGTATTTTTATTCTCCCTTAATTTGGTGTAAACCAAAAGCAAATCAGCTAGGTGCTCTGATGGAATATGATAAAAGCCCTTTTGAAAATGTAATTTTAGGCAGGAGTTCCTAAAATTGTGTAGGGCAACGGACTCAACCTTCACCACCCTGCACCGGGAACTGGACAGGATCTCAGATCTGGGAGTTTATTTTTAGCATTTCCACTGTCTCCTCGCGTGACCTCGGGCACAACATTGCATCTGTCCTGAGCCCTCGATTCCCACCTGCAGAATAAAACTAAGCATTTACCCAGTACACGTGATAAAATCTGTTAGTGATGGCTAAGTATCTAGCCACTCAGACGACGCGAGGCAACGATTTCCCTTCACCAACAGTATTTTAATAGTATTCCTCTTCAGAAAGTATTTCATTAAATCCCGTCTAACTTCATGCATGTGTGTGTTCTCCAGACATTTATAGTTTCATAAAGGAAGATAATAGCTTGCTGAAACCTGCTGCAGATAACTCTTGTTGGAATGATCACAGAGGAGATATGAATGAAACTCTGCACGAAGGAAAAGTGCGCTGCTACGTCCATATAATGAAAGAGGGGCTGTGCTACCGAGTCAACACTCTTGGCTTGTACATTGAAGCCAACAGACAGGTGAGAGAGATACACAACTGCAGCGGTAGGTTATGGGACATTTTAGCCTCCCTGCGATCCAGGGTGTGGGAATTGAACCCGTGCCATGGTATCCAGGCACATCACCCTCCTGGTTGCTGGATGGGGACACGAGGCCAGGAAACAGTTCTGCCACTAATTTGCTCCCCAACTTTGCTGTTAAGAAACCCCACACGTGTTCTTCTGGTTTCTTGGGGTGGCAAGACCTGCAGCCAGAGAGCCAACAAGTGTGGGAAATAAAGCTGGAAGTGGCTTCGATAGCTCATCTAGTCCATGTCCTTCACGTCCTAAAGGCAAGATCAGGTCTGACTGGACTTTTCCAAACCAATGTTTATCTGAGGGATAATGACAAAGGTTATTAATAATTTGCAGGAAGACTTAAACTGCCCGGACGTTCGAATTGCCTAATGCTTTTCATTAGGAAAGGATTCTCTTCTGAACAGGTTTCACTCCGGTGGCACTCCGGGTGAACACAGAGGTGAAATGTTGATCTGTTGCAGTTTCCACTTTCACACTACTGAGAACTGATAAAAAAAAAAAAGGTTGCAGGGGAGGATTAGAGAAATCCTGTACCTAGCTCACGAGCTGACGATTAAAAGCTTTGGTTTGGTTTATTGCGTTTGATTTTTTTATTATTTGATTTGATGTTTTATTATTTTACTTGATTTTTTTTATTATTTGATTCGAGTTTTAAATTATTTTATTTTAGGTTTTTATTATTTGATTTGCTTTTTAATTATTTTATTACATGGGGGTTATTATTTGATTTGCTTTCTATTTATTTTATTATATGGGGTTTATTATTTGATTTGCTTTCTAATTATTTTATTATATGGGTTTTATTATTTGATTTGGTTTCTAATTGTTTTT
>JAAGNO010031146.1:88635-98776 GCA_033439905.1 Ceryle rudis
CTCCTCAGGGAGAGGGTGATGAGACACTGGAATGGACTGCCCAGGGAGGTGGTGGATTCGCCATCCCTGGAGGTGTTTAAGGAAGGATTGGATGTGGTGCTGAGTGCCATTGTCTAGCTGATGTCATGGTGTTGGGTCATAGGCTGGACTTGATGATCTTGGAAGTCTATTCCAGCCCCAGAGATTCTGTGATTCTGTAACAGGAGGTAAAACTGGAAATCCTTTTTTACAAAGCCATTCTGACAGCTGGCATTTCATTTTTTCCGGTGACTTGGTGTGAGTATCTGGAGAATAATAGCAGAGTTTTTGAGAAAAGACCAGAACTGAACCTGCTTACAGGCTGATTAGATGTTCCAGTGGATACCTTTGGTTAGTACCTGTCATTTTAAATTACTTTCTTCCTTTACTTTGTGTTTATGTTGTAGGTGCTGTCTTCAGGGCAGTGTTATTTGTCACAACGCCGTGATAGAGAAGGGTGCAGACATCAAAGACTGTTTGATTGGAAGCGATCAGAGGCTGGAAACCAAAGGTAAGTAGAAGAGCAGTATTTACAGTGCATTTGTAGTCATTTTCATCGTTTCTTCCTCAAGATTTTGCTTCTGCTTCTTCATGAAGCGCCAGTAAGCAGTGGCAGTTCTACGGTGTGGTGTCCTATAATATCAGGATTTGTTTTTCATGGAAAGTACAGCTTCTTGGCATAAGAATCGTTGAGGGACTTGCTCCTCTGAAGTTGGCAGAAAGTCTTTGTTGTTGTTATAAAGAATGAGGTTGGGTGCTGAGACAGTCTTTTCCCAGAGACCACAGTTAGCTCAGCCTGAAATTGTCCTCAGCAGAAGGAGCTGTTGATTCAACTGGTGATCTCTGTCAGTGGCGATGGAGTCAAATTATTGATCACATGGAGTCTTTCTGTAGATGCTTCCTGCCCGGAGGGCCAGCGTGCTCCCGTCTCCTTGCTCCAAGCAAAAGCTGGAGGTGGAATGTCACACTAGCTGAGCTGCTCAGTATTAAACACAAGGGGCGGCTACATTCAGATCTGCTTTACTGCTGTGAAGGGCTGTTTTGGGGCTTCAGGGAGGTTACAACTGCAGGACCCTCGCCTCAGCACAGTTAAGCCCCTCTCAGTGGCAGTGTTGGTGGGGAGGGCTCGGCTGGGTGGTAAGTGCCCGAGTGGAGCTGTTGATTCCCTGCCCGAAGAGATAATGGGCAGGAAATGGCTGTCTCGGTGACTGCATCCCAAGCAGAGGGCTTTTTAATGAATATTTATAGTTGGGGTTTGGCAGATCCCTGCTCTAGGGTGTGGATTGAGGACAAAAGTGAGTTCCTTTGCAGGCTCCATGTGAAGTTATTTACTCAGATCTGGGGGTTTTGTGCTCACTTTGTCTTTATGGGTGGATTCCCAGTTGTAAGTGGCCTGATACAGAGCTGGGTTTGCACTTAACGTGGTATAGCGTAGCCTATTGCCAGCCCTGCATATGATAATTTTTCCTTTAAATTGAGCTAAAAGTAAAAAAGACTTGTGAGAACAAAGTATTGTTTTGCAGTGATAAGTCTCAGATGCTGTAGGAAACACCCAGCGAGTGTTCCATCCACTGTGGTCTTGGTCCCTGAACACCAGAGTCTGCGCCTACTCATGGCTTTGTCCATCACATCAGTCTGAACTACTGGCCCTTGCAGGGTTCACTGCCCCCTCCTTATCACTGAAGATTTGCACTATTCATGATCTCTGTCCTCTTCTGAGCATGAAATCATAGAGTTGATTAGGTTGGGAAGCACCTTTAAGATCATCAAGTCCAACTGTAAACCCAAGACTTGTTTAGTCCTGCACTAAACCATGTCCCTAAACGCCACATCTACACATCTGCCTGAATCACAAGGAGAGCTGAATCAGGTCACGTTGTTAAGCTGCAGCATGAACTGTGAGGAGACTGGGTGTAGATTTAGCTGGTGTTTTGGGAAATAGGAATATGTTTGATTTCCTTAGTAGGTTATATCGCAAACAGGAATATCACCCTTCGACTCCGATCACATCTGCTCGAGTAGCCTCTGCCAGGGTGCACATCCTCGTCGGACTTTAGTATGGAGACTGTTCTTTCTTCTTGATTGTCCTTGTCATCCTTGTCTTGGTGTTTTTCAGGGTCTGTAGACGTATTTGCAGGGAGAATAAGGGAGCTGTAACCCGTAGTTCATTTGCCTATTCTTGCAGAGTCTACTGCTCACCTCTCCGAAGCTTAAACCTACTTCTTAATGACTCTGTTAAAGTTCAGAAACATGATTGACGTTAGCAAAGACACATTCAGGTAGATTATGAATACACCATTATGCTGAGCAGGAAAAAACCCTAAAGCCTCAGTTCATTTCCCTGCCTCAGTTTCCTAACCATTCTGGAATTTCTTTGGGCTGGGGGTCAGGTTCTCCTCGGTGGTCTGGGATCTGTCTGCGAAGTTCATGACTTATTTCCTGAACTGTGGAGTCTTTCCAGCCCAGCATGTCTCTTCTGACCTTGGCTGGTCCCATGATAAACTGGGCCCTCTCTTTTTCGCTGTGAAAGCATGCCATGACTTCCTTTCCCCTGCCCAAGACTTCCTGCATCTCGTGCCAAGCTTTTGGTGTGGCCCTGTAAGTCTGTTTCCATATTCCCCCTTTCATCAAGACTTTGGCCGTGTTGGTCTGTTTGGTAACTTTTCCTTCTTCAAATCGAGCCTCCATGGCCAGGTTAGAAAAAAACCCTAGTTCTTTTGGGTTGGAGCCACCTTTTGTGCAAGCTGATCACCCTTCGGCAGACGTAAGCGGTAGCAGCTGGCTGCTGACCTAGTCTGGGAGTTACATGCTAGAAACCTCCTCAGCAAAGCTGCATGCACCTTCCCAGAAACATTAAAAAAATAAAAATACAGCAGTCCCGTATTCCAGAGCATCGGCCAGGATTCATCAAAGGTAGAAATATCCCTGAATCATCCTACAAAGCCCCAGGCAAATCCCCCAGTTGACTTTGCTGCAGAACTGGCTGTGTGCTCCCAGCTCAGCCGTACGAGTCCCGGCCGCACTGCCCAGGCAGCTCGGGGCACAAGAGCTCTTTGAGCCAGTGGTGCACTGACCTCCTTTCATAAAGTGAACTCCAGTCCCATGCAAGGAGGATGGCAGGAGAACAGCTACCACAAATGATAGGCAAACGTAACTCAAACCAGCTCTGATCCTTTTCCTTCTGCGGAATAATATGGGCGTATTTAGGGTGGTCCAAATGGTACGGCTGGGAGTAATGGGACTGAATTAAACACAATTTAGGTTGGCTATCTGGAACGTTTTACTAACGATGTGGTCTAGTAGGTTGTGGGATAATCTCCCTGGGGACATGGTGGGAGACCTCATCACTTAATAATGGGCTTGGCAAAGCTCTGGACACCTAAATAGAGGGAACACTCCAGCACTGGTTACTGGGGTAGGTCAGATGCAGCCTATTCCTTTCAACCTGAAAAGAAAGTTAGAGACACAGTGGGGACGAGTAACTATCAACGGTGATGTCCCAGTCCTGCATTGACTTCAGCGCTATGACAGCACTGGCCAGAGATGGAACTTCTAAGCGCCTCTTAAAGTCAACGTACGGGGTTTTATTAAACTTCTGCATTTGCAAACCATGCCTCCCGAGAGCCAAACTATTCTCTTCCTACTGCTTTTATTACCATGCTTAGGAAGCATCCACTTTCCTTCCTCTTTGATACTTTAATTTAAGGAATTTGCTAGCAGAGAATTAACAGATGGGCTTTGTGGAAGCTACCTCACGCAGGTAGCACTTTGAGAAACATGTTGGTACCTAAGAAAAAGGAGGTAATTATTAAAGGGATAGGAAATGGCAGGCAGCAGTTCTGAAAGAACTTAATTGCACAGAGCGTTCAGTCACTCTTTTGAAGACAGTTAGTAGGATCGTGCTCCAGCCTTTTGGATGAACCTTTTTTTAAAGAGGAGCTCAAAAGCAGCATGCACTCATTGAAGCAGCACTAGGGAGAGGGAGTGCTGGTGATGGGCCCGTCAAGGAGTCAGATAATCCCTAGAGTTCAATTCCCAAAGGGTTCTCCAGGCCAGATTCAGCAGGGAGCACATTCTACATCTGTATAGGAAGAGGCCTATACAGTGAAGTGGCCCAACCTTTCTTCAAAGCAGCAGCAAATACAGAGAAGGTAAAGACACACACATAGGATAGAACCAGCAAAACTCACACAGAACTCACCACCTTATCCCCTCGCCTTCATCTCTGTTGTCACTGAGGCAGCAGTGGCTTCTGTGCATTGGCTGTTAAGGAGCCAGTGTCATTCGGGGACAGCTTGAGTCACTGCTCACCCAAAAAGTGCATTACAGCAGCAGTGTTGCTGCAAAGCGTACGTTCAGAAAGGGAAAAAATACCAGCAGCCAGGACGCTGATGTAATCTTAGCTTGGTATCCTGGTGCATACTTAGTAGTAGCATTGCCTCTGTGATCTAGCTGTAGACTAAGACTTCACTGTGCTTGTTCCTGTGCAGTTTTTATGGCACCATATAAATTTATTTTCCTTGGTGCCCTGACACAGTTAACACCCAGAATGAGTAGTGCTTGCTGAATGCAGGGGTTTTCCATAATCTTTTTTTTTCCCTGTCTTATTTTCAGTTTGCATCTGAAACCTAAATTACTGTACGCTATGCAAGAGGCAAGATGCTTCCTTTCTATGGCCTTCCTGCAACATTTGTCATCTTAATTCTTCACAACTGTTAACAACCTCAGTATGAAAATGGTTGGGGTTTCTTCCTATTTTACAGAGACCTGAGAGACGGGGAGATTCTGATCATCTGCCCATTCATTTGGACTGGCCCAGCTTAAGTGCTGAAGCTGCACGTTAGAGCTGGCTGTTAGGCACTTGACATTTTAGCCTTGGCATTTTCTTTGTAAATGTTGGGAGGGACGGTTCAATCCACTGAAAAAAAAACCCCAGTTTTATTATACGGGGTGATATTGGCCTTTGCATGAATCATTAGCAGTGTCAGAAACCTGAACTCCATTGTACAGCTTTCTGCTGCTTCAGCTGATGAGGGCTGGTAACAGTGGGTCATCTTCCTTAAGGGAAGCTGGATCTGCAGAGGGAGAAGAGAAACTCTTTGCCAGGAGGTTTCATGGATGCCCATGGGGGTCAGCAGCCCTGAGATCCACTCCTGGTGCTGGGAGGAGAAGACTCTAGTTACTGTAGTCTTTACTGCTCCTGCCCCCAGCATCAAGGGACTACATCACCCATGTCCTGCCTAAGCCTGGCTCCTGCTCGCAGGTCCCCACTGTGGCTGTGTCCCAGGACTCATCCCATTCCTAACCTTCTCTTTGGTTTTTCCCCTAGTCTCTCTCCCATGGACATTCTTGGTTCTCTTTCTTAACGTGGTTATTCCCAGACACTCACCTGACGACTCCTCTGGTCTGACCGTAGGTGCTATTTCCACTCCCCTTGCCTAACAGTCCCGTGCTCTTATTTCCCATCTGTCACTCCCCCCCGACTGCTCCAGGTCAGGCTGCGTCCCGTTCCGTGCCGCCACTGGTCCAGAGAGCAGGGACAAGCGTGTGGAGGAAGCCCTGCCTTCCTCCTGCGCTTCCACGGGCGAGAGTGCTCGCTGCAGACAGAGTCTCTGGAGCTTTTAGCTGCCCTCCTGAGAACATGTGCAAACCGAGATTTTTTTTTTCCAGAGGCTTATCACATAGCCAAAACTGTGTGGTTTCTCACAAGAACAGAAAGAGGCACATATCCAGTAAGGACTGGCTCCCGTTTCCAATCATTTTCCAAGTCCTGTTCCAAGCCTGGAGTCCTAGGACTTCTCAGTGAAACAGAGTAAGATTGTTTTATTTTAATGAGGGCCAAAGAGCACATTTTTCTCTAATGTCATCCTCTGAAGGCAGGTACAGCTTTTATGAAACCTCCACATAGGAACTGTGGTGACTGCTTGTTAGGATGTGTCATCCCAGCCAAGATTTAGCAGGATAGGGACAGGAAGGAACTGAGCGACTTTCTGATGCTTTTGCTGCACTCAAGCAGGGGCGAGCATCTGCTCTTGCAAGATGCTGAGTACCTCCCGGGGAAGTCTTCAGGAACTGAAAACACTTAGCGCGACACAAGGTCGGGATCAGAAAGCGCGCTGCAGTGCAGATGGGAGTTACGAAAGCTCACGAAGAACAGACACAGACTAAACAGTGCACACATGTACATTGTGCTCTGGGGTGCAAGATGAGCTGGAGGTGATGTAGGGATGGTGTAAATTCCTGGCAAAACTGAGGGGTCCATATGATTTCTTCCCTGAAGTAGTGTAACTGCTGAGGATCCTTGACAGAGATATTAGTTGGCAGTTAAAACAGGCATCTCTTAAATAGTTATCATTTTTGTTTCAGTGACTGTGCGGTGACTGCATCTCTAACTGATCCTAATAAGCCTCTTTTCCAAGTTGTATAAAAATGGTTTATGAGTTCTGGCCTCAGCACTGGCATAAAACTTCCCTAGACTATCCATCCAGCCAGGCTTTGTCCCCCCCTCTGCTGCTGGGGAGCGTCACACTTGTGCACACTGTTATTCCCGGCCAGGGAAGTTCAGGCTTCCGGAGTGAGCGGGTTAAACGAGCTGCCACATTCGCAGCGTGTTGATTGTGAAGTCTACCCATAAGGCAGCAGTTCGTAACCTTGTGGAAATATTTTTACATGCTCCACACAGAGAAAATAACCACTTGTGCTCTGCTAGAGTTCAGCCACATGAAAGAGCCAGGAAGAACACCCCAATGGATGCTAAGGAAGGAAAGGGACCTCTACTCGCATCCAGCACAGCAGGCAGCAGCGTCCAGATATGGCATCTCTGCTGTCTTAGCAGGAAGTGTGGACAGAGGCTTTCAGACTGACACTTCTGAGATCCCTGCTTGCCCTTGCTGTGAGGTGGAGATACCCCATGGGAGCTCATCGATGGGTACAATCCAGTCCCTTTCTTCAGCACTTTGCTAGGACTCTGCCCCAATACTAGGAATCCAAGTGTGTCCCCCTGCCCAAGGAGCTTGCTGTCTTAGGCACAATCCCAGTTCTCGGGCTCCTCTTCCCTTGACTAACCTTTCTCCCAAGACCCTGACTGACACTTTCCCATACATCTCTTTTGAGTTCCTTCACTCCCCCATCCATCTGCTCCAAGCCACGGTAAATTCGTCTCTGTTTGGGCACTGAATTCAGTGTTGCTTTTACTTTACGCTCCCACGACACAGCTATTCCCCAGATGAGTTTGTGGGCGAAGGTGTTAATTCTGGTTGACCTGTGAGAAAAACCTCAGCTGAACCAGGTGAGTGCTGGTACTGTGCACTGGTGGTTGCTGGGGATGGGTGTAAGGCAGGAGTGAGATCTCCACTCTCCGCCTGTTCCATTCTGTGGGCCAGAGCGGATCTGCCTGAAGGTTCCAGCAGCCCCAGTGTCCCTGGGGGGAGTTGCACATCCCACCCCTGGGAGCAGCTGGGGCACCCAGCTCGGGGGAAGCATCGCTCCCAGAGCTTGGCGGGCTCAGCCGACAGCTGCACAGCGGGGCTGACGTGGCGTGTGAGAGAAATCTGTGAGACACTCCTGGCCTTTGGGGCCACTGCGTGGTCACCCCTGATCTCCAGTGATCCAGCAAGTAAAGCGTGGCTGGGGAGCGAGCAGGCCTTGACTGGAAAGCCCCACTGCTCTGTAAACACAAACAAATCAGCCCCCATCACCTGCTTCCCTTCTTTATCTCTATATGTAATTTAAAACACCCTCCAGCCTCCCAGAGTCAAGCTTCAGCTGCTTCCCATCCCCTTAAGCCCCTTTAGTTCCTCTACGCAACCCCCCCCCCCCTTCCCCACTGCCGCCCGCCTCCCGTAACCGTTGCTCTCCGGCGCTGGGGCTCGGCGCCGCGCTCCGCGCTGTCCTTTCCGTGCGGGGGCAAGGCGGCAGGCGGGCCCCGGGGAGCGGCGGCGGCAGCGCCCGCATGGAGGACGAATCGCTAGCTCTCGCCGGTGAGGCGACGGGGGCGGAGCGGGCGGTCAGCGTTTTCATCACCCCCCATTCCTCCTCCTTCCCCGTCTCTCCCCGCGCCGGTGCCCCCTCCCTCCTCCCCAATTCAGTTGCCGCCTCTCCCCCGCCCCCTCTCCCTCCCTCCTCCCTCTTTCTGCGGCCGCAGGGCGGGGGCGGGGCCCCGGGCCGGCTGGCCGCGGGCAGCGCTGGGAGCGTGGGCGCCGCGTTCCCGCTCCGAGCGGGCGGCGGCAAGTTATCGGGCGCCTCGTCCCGGCTACCGGCTGGGTCGGGTCCCGCGGCGTTGAGGTAAGCGCGGCGGCTTGGGGCGGATCTCCTCCCGGCTGGCCGAGGCAGGCAGCGTCGCGGCGGCAGGTGCAGCGTTGTTCCGCTCCCACCGCGGGGCTGCGGGCCGTGGCCGGGGTCGCCCGGGGAGGCTGCGGGCGGCGCGGCTACTGCAGCGGGGGGTAGCCGTGGTAGCAGGTCCGCTGGTGGGGCTGGGTGCGGTGTTCCCAGGCTTTCGCCCGTTTTCTCTGCAGGTAACTGGACCGTGCACCTGGTCGCTGCCTTACAGACGGGGCGCGGTGTGACCTTGAGGGCAGCGGATGCGGGGCTGAGCCTCGGCGGGAGCGTAGCTGGCGGATGCGGCACCGCCACACCGTCGCGGACCCCGCGGCTGGCTAGGTCCGGCACGCCACGGCCCCCCCAGCCCCCAGCGAGCGGGCGCACACACGCTGCGGAACGCTGCGGATTAAGGTGGTGCTCAGCCCCCACCACCCGTCGGGTTAAGTAGCCGGGATTAGTCTGCTGCGGCTGCACGATACCGACATTCTGGGCGCCTCTGCGGCGTCCCGCGGGGTCGGGAGCCCCGCACCCGCGCAGCTTCCACCGTCGCCGTGTCCTCTCTCTTTTCCTCCCTCGCCCGCCGCGCCCCCGGGGAGTGTTTTGGCCGCGCCTGGGTTGTATACTGTTCCCACTGGAGCGGGCGGACTGTTTTGACTTATCGATGCCTGACCGGACTGCTGATCGACCGGCGTGGGCGGGGAAGGGATGCGGCTCCCCTCCGGGAGCCGGGACCGCATCGTGCCGCCGGGTGGTCGTGGACACGCGCGGGCCCGCGGTGGGAAGCGCCTCTAACGGTGGTGGCGCCGGTGTCATCGTAGTCTCGGCGGTGCGTGTAACCTTTGGATGTGGCACCACGTGAGTTTGGAAGCGGGCCGGAGCTTCTGCCGAGGGATGGCTGACTAGCTGTAGCCGCTGCCAGGCGCGGGAGGGAACGCTCGCCGCTCAGGGTGGAGAGGAGTAGAGCGGCGGGAGGTCGGGTGTCCGCACCGTCTCCTGCCTGGGCTTCTCGCCGAGCTTCTTGGGGTGTTGGAAGACCGAGATCGGAAGGATCTAGGTGTTCGGGCGGAAGGTCTGATGGGGTCTGCGGGAGCGTTCCTTTCGGCGCCGCATCCGGCGGTGCGAGAGCTGGTTGCCGAAGGAGAGGCGGGGTAGGGATCAGCCTGAGCCTGGAGAAGGTTTTGGAAATTAAGAGCTGTGGGTGAGTCTGTCCCAGGTTTTTTTCCAGCCGGAGGAGCACAGCTGTATAGGAGTGTGTCAAGTCCTACGCATGTTCCATACGGGACATAAATTCTACTATTTATTTTTTAAACGTTTCACTTCTAAAACTACATGACAAGAAAGGAGGGCAAGAAAGATGCGCTGTGACAAAGCTTCGGGGGCTTTTTTTCCTGTCATTTTAATATCCCCATTACAGAAATCATTTAATATCTGTTACATACAGCATTCTTTAATTTGTAACTCCAGGTGCTGAGGTTTTATTCTCAGGGTCTGTTCAAAAGGAACTTATGCATTGTCTTAAACTGTTACTGTGAGACTGTGTTTGCATCGGTATCTGATTTAAGAGTTTGGGGCTGACTAGGTAGGTAAATATTCAAATAATGTGCCTTCTTGGAAATGAAGTCCCAAGCCAGATATATCTCTAAAACGTGTTTTGCATCATTAGTGATTGACAATCTGACAATCTTGACTTGCTGGAGGCCAAAACAAAGGAGGCTTTGACAAAGACCGAGACGCCAAAGAAGGGGAAGGTGGGTCATATTTTAACCTCTCCCTGTTCTCTTACCACAATTGGGATAAAATCATG
>JAAGNO010031147.1:928-14226 GCA_033439905.1 Ceryle rudis
GAATGTCTGTGGCAGGAATGCCAGTGCAGGAGTACACAGGTCAAGTGCTGAATGTAGACAGAGTGGAAGCATCCTCAAGACTCAGAGGACATTGTTCCTCTCAGACTGCTCTCAGAACTTTGACACTACGGATTTCTAGGTTAATCATTTCATATTGGATTCCCTCCCCTACTTGTATTAAGAGCAGGAAAGACAGGATAAGTTGCTGAATATTTTTTTTCTCCTAGGTCAGCTAACTTCAAAAACTTCACCTTCATTCAGCTGAATGAAGAATTTTCCAGAGGCAAAGGATTAGACATTGGTGCTCGATTTTGGAAAGGAAATAATGTTGTTCTCTTTTTTTGTGACGTGGACATATACTTCACAGCTGAATTCCTAAACTCCTGCAGATTGAACACACAGCCAGGTACTGCTACTCATGAAGTGTATTGTCTCTCAACAGATTTTTACCTATTGTGTAACAGCTTTTACTGGAGTATTCTTGCCTTTGAATTGCTGATGAAGCTGCTGTAAATCGTTCTTGAAAACTCAGGGAACTAATTAAGACGTATAAAAAAGTCCATTGCTGGCTGGCTTTTGAAAGGTTGTAACACTCTTGCTCCCACTGTGGCTGAATTTCTTGCCTTCAGCACCTGTGCTTTCTGGAACAGGATCTTTTTGTTAATTATATCTTCACATGCACATTTTGATGCAAAGAACATAGGCTCAGCCCAAAACTTGGGTGACTTTGTCTGGATTTTCCCTGGCCTGGACAGCATCTTGTAAGAAAGAGAAGTGTGTTTTATATAGCTTATAAAAACAATAACCCCTTGTCATTTCCAGGGAAGAAGGTGTTTTATCCTGTTCTCTTCAGCCAGTATAACCCCAGTATAATTTATGGCCACCATGATTCCATCCCATCTTTAGAACAGCAGCTGGTAAGTACAAGCTTCTCTGAAAGTCTGCTTTTATTTGGACAAAGCACTGTTTGAAAGGTGGTTCATGTGCTCTTGGGTAGCATTTCCCTATTCCTTGTACACAGTGACTACCACACAGACAAAATTACAGCAGTCACCTTACTGTGAGTTCTGCAGTTAAGTTTCACAGGGAAGTACCTTGGTACCATTTATTTTAACCCTTGTTTGATGTTTTATACGTGACACCTAAGAATTTAAACTGTGTCTGCTTCGCTCCTAGAAGGGATTTTCTAATTAGTGAACAATTCCTCCATGGTGTGCTGTCTTGAGGCGACAGCTCCTGGTATTGCTCTCATTTCTTCCTTTCACTGAATAGTTTCTTCACTTGCATCTTGAAGAACTGATGTTTGTAAAAAGCATAGATATCCTGGGATGAGTCAGTGAAAACAGAATTCCAGTGGCTGTCACAGTTCTTCCCCCACTTACTTGAACACCTACGGTGGCTTTTCCCATCCCACAGTTCATGATAAAACAGCCTGTGAGCAGACAGTGTGTTTCTGAAGTGTACCCTGTTGTCTCAGTTGAATGATATGCTTGGAGCTGTCCCTTCTGGTCTGAATCCAGCACTGCTGAAACACAATGTAACTCCAAAGATTTCCATCTCAATTGCTTATCTTTGGTGTGAGAACATAGCATTATTTTTGAAAACATTGCCACAATGCATACAATTAAAACATGTAGTAAAAGCCAGGTGAATCTCCTTGATAAAGAGGAAGCTGTTGTGAGGAAGCAGCGGAGCACACCGCTGAGAGGTTCACGTGAATGCTAGTGGCAGAGTCACAGTCCCCTGCTCACTAGTGCTGGTAAGTGGCTGAATTTTCAAACTGAAGCATAGTCCAGCTATGCAGCTTCATTCAGGTTGTCTGGGTCAGATCCCAGCCTGCCACAGCCACCCCTTTTACTGCCAGGCACTGCACCTACCAGGGTTCGTGCTTTCCCAGGCTGGACACTGTCTCCAGAGCATCCCAGCTTCTATTGTTGTTCCTGGTAGGTATGAATTAGGGGTGTTGTGATCCCAGCAACAGTCACAACTGAAAAACATCACTATGGGTCTGAGTGCAGTCGTCTGTCATCACTACCCCCACTTTGTGCAATCCCTCTAGAAAAAGGAAGGAGAGTTTGAAGAGGCCACCCAAAATATTTTGAAATATTTTTTTGTCTACTACTCCCTGTGTTATCTAACAGGTAGCCAGAAGGTCCTCTACTGGAGTCTGGAAAATCCTTTCCACTGTTTTTTTCTCAGAGGAAATTTGTTCTCATAATACCACAGGATTCACAGTAGCTCTTCTGTCTCTGCTGAGAGACCGTCAGGGATCCTCAGACTTGTAAGCACTGTGCTTAGGGAATGAAAAAGAGTTTAGCTCTCAAACTAGCATAAATTCCACAGAGTATGTTGTCAGGATTGTGCAAATATTTATAGCTAATATTTGAATCTTAAAATGTGATGCTTATGTCAGAAAAGCTTCTTGATTTAAAGAAGTACTGCCAATCTCATTTTTATGTAGATTTTTATATTTTCAGCCAATATTAGTTCCCAGGCGTGAGGCCAGGTCTGTGCCATTAAAACAAGGCAGTGTTAGCTCTCTGTCCTGCTACTTGGGCTGCTTAGAAAGAAAAAGCCTTCAGAAATCTGAAAGAATTTGATTTGTGCAGCAGTCACTTGCACTAATAAGAAATAATAATGCTAATGCATACGAGTAGCTTGCTGTAAGGGCATCATTATGGAGATTTCTTGTTACAGTGCAGACCTGACAGATACAATCTTGTTTCCTTTTAATTGCCTTCTGCAGAGGCTTGGCTTTTTCAAGGGAAGGAAAAGTGAGAAAAGAAAGAGTGAGCAATACGAGCAGTAAAAAGGCAACAAAAGTCATTGCAGTGACAAGGGTTATGAAGAAAAAGGGGAGGTATGAATGAGAAATCAGGAGAAACTGGTTTGGATGAGGATTTTTTGGCAAATGAATTGCTGAGATTCATAAATCCAAAACTGGAAATTCTGTCTCATCTTTTGTAACTTTGTTCACAAGTGAAGCCAAAGTTTTCAAAAATAGCTGCTAAGGAATAGATGTGGGACTAGGCCTTCAAGAGTGTGGAGTACTGCTGACATGCTTAGAGCATTTAAATACCTGTCCCAGCCCCTTGAAACTCTTGGATGTCTCCCCAGATTTAGTTAGGTCACTTACACACATGAATTACGACCTTAGGGATCTATACTTGGATGTCTGCTTTTGAAAAGGACAGCCATGGTTTGGCACTGCTCTGATTTTCTACCTGTAATACAGAGTGTTTTCATGGTCCACCTCAGAAATGTAGACTGCGCATTAATTATTACAAAGGCTTTTATGGGATATATATTACCTAACATTTCTGGACAACAGTTTTAACTGGATTTAACAGTTCTGTAATGGAAAACTATTCTTACCACTTTCCTTATTTTGGTCAAAATTAAAGTAAGCAAAAAATTATTAAATGTGAGATCAGGTTAGAACCACTGTTTTCTTCCTGAGCTCTTGTGTTTCACAATCCAGATGCCACCATCTGCTCTACAGCAGTCTTCCTTCCCTGCTTTACCAGGATGTTTCTTCCAATGGTTTTAAAACCCCCAGGAACTAATTATTTTGGGGGATGTTTTGCCTGCAAAGAAGCAGACTCCAGAGAGTGTTGTGCTATCGCTCCAGTTGGTCTACAACAGCGGGAGTGCAGTGAAACCTGATCATTCCGGATCTGTTGGTTTATCCACAATAGCTAATGACTGGGTTTTGATAGCTGGTTTTTGGGGAGGACAGAAACATGCAATGAGTATCTACAAAAGCTGTTTCAGGATCAGCCATGGATTTACATGGGGAAGAATAAAAGGGCAGTTGCTCCTTATTTCTGACATATTCAGGGACTTGTCTGCTGCTCAAACTGAAAGTATTTCTGCTCCCATATAAACTTTCCGTTCCCTCCATGCAGGTTATTAAAAAAGAAACTGGATTTTGGAGAGACTTTGGGTTTGGGATGACTTGCCAGTACAGATCTGATTTTATCAACATAGGTAAGAAAAATACACTCTGCTATGTCTGCCTTTTTACTGAAACAGAAAATTGTGATCAGCTTCCCTTTCCTTGGCCAATGCGTTTCTGCCTCTAATTTGCAGCAGTGTTCTGATTAGATGTTCAGACTATTCCTAGGTACCATAAAAATTACCAAATTCTAAGCATTTCTCAGTACAAACAAAGCAATTTTGTCTGATACTGAAAGATTTGAAGCTAAGAAAATTGGACGCTGATGTTGGCAGAAAGGATGGCTGTTTTAAAGGGCTGGCTAGAGCCAGAGAATAACTGTAGTGCAATTAATGGCACCGAGTTTGCTAGTATATATTTCTAGTTGTGTTTTGGGTTTTGTTTGTGTCAGGTGGCTTTGATCTGGACATTAAAGGCTGGGGTGGTGAAGATGTACATCTGTACCGCAAATACCTTCACAGCAACCTCATCGTGATCCGAACGCCTGTCAGGGGTCTCTTCCATCTGTGGCATGAAAAGCAATGTCTGGACGAGCTGACCTCAGAGCAGTACAAAATGTGCATGCAGTCCAAGGCCATGAACGAGGCTTCTCATGGCCAGCTTGGGATGCTTGTTTTCAAGCAAGAGATTGAGACACACCTTCACAGACAGAAACTGAGCAGTAAGAAGACATGAAGCCAGCAAGGGAGGCAAAAATCCTCTGAGTTGGACTATGGGGTGTTTTGGACAAGAGTCACTAACAAGAAAAGACAGGATGATACTGAAAGAGGATGGAGGTTCCAGAAGGATGGCAGCGAAAGAAGATGGGGGAAAGTGCTCATTCTCCCTTCTTTTGCTTTTGTTTGTTTCGAGCTTGTTTTGTTGGTTTTTTTTCTTCTTAATAGGGCTTTTAAGTACTCCATTAGCTGTTCCTCACTTGCTTCTGGGGGAGACTTGCGCACTTGATGAGACTCAAGGTCACAGAGACAATGAACAGTACATAAATGCCAGTGTGGTGTTCACAATAACAAATGGATTTGCTCTTCCATTTAAATGTTTGTAAGATGTGTACAGTTATTTAAAGGATTGACCCTTTGGCGGGCCAATAATAATGAGTTATTTTCTACGTCTAACCTGACATATCTAAAAAGGGCTATTTTTGAATAAGTACAGTGCTCCCTCTCTGAGAAGGACATCTGATTGGTAACAATGATTAGGCTGGAGTGGCCAAAAATCTTTTTCCCTTAAGGGGCTTGGGCAGGGGGACAGCAGCAGTGAACTAACAGGGTATCCCCAGCTCATTCAGAGATGAGGCATCTCAGAAAATGCTTTCTAAAATTCAGAAAGAGAACCCCCCCCAGTCAAGTGTGTTGTTTCAGAGATGCTGGAGGGTAGTTTTTGTTCTCGTATGTGGACAGTGAACCAAAAGCAATGAGCTGTGTCTGTAGCTCATGAATCAGACAGTGTATTTCTGCTTTAGAATACTCTAAGTATCTCAAGATTTATTTTTAAATTAAGTTGATTTAGCTTGGGAATTATTTTGTCATACTGCAGGTTTTCTACTTCTAGCCTTACCGGGAAATAGTACAGCCTTCCAATGCTTGGAAAATTCTCTGTGTTTCCTGTGGATGGGAACTGGGTTCAGATAAGTGAAGTGATTTTTCTACACAACCTGGGTGCTGGAAGGAAGAAGCTTTACCGTACTGAAGAAAAGGAAACACACATCAACTTGCAGTACTGATTTATCAGGAGGCTTTAAACTCAGTATCAGATACCAAAACTGATGAACATTTGCTGACTTTATACCAAAGTCTACCTTCTAAACCAAATATAGAATCTTGCCCAGGGCACAGCAAGCTTTTTGTAATTAACAAAATAAATTTCTGTGATGGATTACTGGACCCTGCAAATTCTCTTATGATAATTATAGATGCATCCTAAAAATTAGTCTCCTCCTTAATAGTTTTTTTCCAATTGCCCAAAATTGTTGAAAGCATGAGATACTGCTCTTATAAAGCATTTTCTTTTAAGGCTGACTGCTGTTTATCATTTCAATATACACTAGCCAACAAAAAATGCATGGGTTTGGAAATCTCATTTGCTTACTTAAACGCTGTTTCTCCAAGTGGTCTCTTTGTTTTATAGCTTCAGATTAATTCAAGGCATAGCCTCAGATTAATTTAAGGCAGACTTAAAACAGATTCTAATTCAGTTTTTAGCTTGTAAAAGCTGGGGGAAGAAATGGGCAAGACAGCACTGAACAATGAATAAAATGCTATTTGTTTTGCCACTGTGCAGTAGGAAGAGAGCTTAGGAACCTCTTTTGAAAGCATTGCATGAAGAATCCGCAGGCAGAAGCTATGCTACTGTAAGTACCTTTTCCTTTGACACATGTTTACACGTGTTTGTCTTTTGGTGAATGGAAATGATCTACACTGCACATCCCTTGCAAATCACCAAGTGTCCAAAACCACTGCAAAAGTAAACATCTCTGGATGCTTAAAAAACCCAAGCCCCAGATACATCACCTTATCATAAAAAAATCAGCAATGGCTCAAGTAGATCCTCCAAAGAACTTTTTTGTTGTTGTTGTTGTTGTTGTTGTTCCTAGAACTCCTTATACTTGGTTATAAAGGGCTTTGTTTTAATAGAGTAACTTTACAAATATTATGCAGTCGGAGGAAACAGCCATGGCTTGTTGAATGCATACGAGAGCTATGGTAACTGAGCAGCTCCATGGTGATAGTTGTTCCTACAGTTCCACTTAACCTGAATTTGAAACTGGGTGATGTATGTTATAAAAGTTTCATAAACTTAAATTGCCTCAAGCCTGGCCTTAACTATTCAATGATGTTTTATTTGTTACCTTCCCTTAGGTTTCCCTAAGCCCTCAACAACTTACTGTAATTTTGAGGTTGGCCACACTTGTAGAACAGGGCTAGACCAGATGATCTCCAGAGGTCCCTTCAAAACTATATTAATCTCTAATTCTAAGCACTGGGAACCTGTAAATCCAATACTTTGTTACTTTGGGTACCTTAGCAAGCACATCATCCAGCTCCTGTCAGTGTTTCGCGAGTTATGTTTTTAAATAGCACCTTTGTGATTCTCTTGCACATCCTTTTCCACAGAAATGCTGCTTCTCCTCCTGACAGGAAAAATACTGTCTATGAAGTTCCTGTTCCTTGGCTGCAGGAGCCAGTTTGGCAAGAGGTGAGGTTGAGTCCATGATGGATAGAGCCAGCCCGCAGTCATTGGCCACCTCAGTGATGTGCAGGAGAATCTCATCACAGCAGAAATCTGTCAGGTGGAGACTGCACTGATATGAGCGGTGAATAATAACAACATGAGAAAGGGAAGCTGCTGTTAGCTATGTTTCTGTGAGCCCAGTGAAGCTGTAACAGGTCTTACAGACCACTTACAAAAAGATGAAATCCAAAGAGCAGCCGACAGAACCATAGCTTTTGCCATGCAACTCCCTACCTTCCTGGTCCCAGGAGCAGCTTGTGACCTTTCTTAGAATGGCAACTGACTGGATGTTAGCTGGGGAGGGAACAGAGATCACCCTGTGCAGATGAGGAGGCCATATGCAGACTCCCTGCTTTCATTTTTGATGACTGTTGCATGCTCTGGCTAAAGGCACAGAGGCGTTGTGCAGAACGTGCTGCCATATATTTCCAGGTGTCATGATGTCTCCAGCTAGCAAGTTTCAAATGTGACTGCTCTTGTAATCCTTGCACGGCATCCCTTGAAGAAAGAAAGATTCTACAGAGAAGTTCCCCATCTCAAGCTAGCACCCTTGATTCCTGATCACTGCAAGTCATCCTTGCTCCACAGAGTTTCAGGGTAACTAGATTTCAGAGCAACAGAAGAGCCAGTCTTGAGGGCATCTGTTCTGGCAAGGGTGCTGCCTTTACAGTCAGTGCAGTAACCTAAATGTGCGGGTATAAAGCTTCAGGTTTATTCCCTCACAGGCTGAGGCATGATTCTCAAACATGGGATAGATGTGAATGCTGAGAGTGGCTTTCCCTGAGCTCTACTGAGCCAACATTTGCAAATAAGTAGGTATAATATAAAGCTATGTGAAGCTACTAGTCCACTGCTTAGCAGGTCAAACCCTATAGATTCTAGAGCTAAAACTGAACATGCTGTCCTGCAGTCCTGCTGTGTACATGCCAGATCAGCCTGAACCTTATTTCTGCAAGTTAACACCCTGCCTCTCAAACCACCTTTTTAAAGCAGCCTTTGTCCTGTGTTTACCAGCCAATAGGTACACAAAACATGTCATGCTTTGTCTCCAGCATGACACCAGCTGTGGCATGTTCTTCACATAAGAGCAAATGTCAGTTTTTCTCTAGGATCTCTGAATGACCTTTCATTTTGCCCATATTTTTCAAAAGAAACAGTTTCATGAAGAGGGAAGGAGGGATTTTTTTCCCCCCTACAAATAATGTAGCACCCCCCCTCAGGATTGACACAGATTATGTTGAAAATATCTCTTTGGTGTATGTGATAAAGTGCTCAAGAAACTCTGTAAGTCATTTGCCCTGCCAGAGTGTTGTTACTTTCCGAATCTCACTTTACATCAAGGCTTTATCTCTAGCAAGTTAAGCCTGCTGTAACTGGAGTGCAGTTATCCCCTTTCCTTGCATGGAAACCACTGATCAGTATAGTTATCAATTTTAAGACCAGGTGATTGAAACTATTTCTTTTAGTTTGTATTCTGCAAAATGCAGATCAATATAAGACTGAAGTTTTTGACTGCTTCCTCGGGTTAGGCAGAGTAGCTCTGATCCAACAGAAAGAAGGGAACGGGTGCAAACTGAAACAAGATTGACTCTTGTTCACTATTTGAGGATCACATCTCTAAAAAATTATGTCAGCAGATTCACACTCCAACCCTCAGCTGTACAGTTTGTGACGTGCAGCAACATGAGGGAATCTGAGCGAGGATAAACTTGTTACCATTCCAGCCAGCCTCTCCCCCAGTATTCTGAATTGTGTCTTCGAAGAGCAGCGTAACAGATGCGAAGAGAGAGCGTGAGGTTGACAGAGTAAGTTCTGTGTTAAAGTTTACACCGGATGCATCTCAGTAATCTGGACACAACTTGAAAGAAATAGCTCTGTTTTGGAAAACAGCATTCTTTACTGGCAAACACTTCTGTAAACTTGTACTAATACTGACATAGGTGCTGCTTTCTGCATTAGGCTCGGTGCCTGTGGCAGTCTTTCATACAAATTCCTGTATCCCATCTCCTTTCCCTTTTAAAAGGAGAAATCCCTCTCTATGCAGAAAGGCAAGTGTGGGATATAAATACAGGTTAAAAGAGTGAGGATCTGTATTCAGAGGCTAAAGGAGTTTAAAAAAAAATACATTTTTCATGAAAATCCCTCTTCACAGAGAACACCTTTCACTGAAAGGCACAGAGGGTTTGCTTGGATGTTTGGCTTGAACATCCTTGATTCCAAGCACACAGCAGTTTACAGGATTACTTCACATTATGCAAATTACTATATCAAGGCCGATTCACCTCTCCAAGTTGTTTTATGCCTTCAGGAAGGTATGATCTCATTCAACTGTAGATACTAATCTATTTCCCAGACATTCAGGAACAAAAGGCAGAAGAATACACAAGTACCCCAGGAAATCTGAAAAAAACCCCACTGAAAATCCATGGCAGGATCTCCCAGTTCAACCGATAGCTTTGTCACCTTGTTCACTCCATTGTGCAGGATACATCCAGGTGCTTTGCAGCTTGCTGGGATGATGCATCTTTTAATTCAGTTGATCCACAAGTCCACAAAAGTACTTCTTCTCCCACTGCTTTCTTGTGAGGGATGTCAAATAGAGGCACTTCCAGCAACCATTTCAGGTAAGCATCAGCAGCTCCAGCTGGAAGTTCAGGCTTTGTGAATACAAGCAAGGGGCTGCACAGCCAGACCAGGAGGTTCATTCAAAGAGAGAGATGTAATCTGGTTCTTGGTCCTCTTGGCCACAGGGGTAAAGCAACAACTCCTTCCCCAACAGAGTGATGGGTTCATCCTGTTGATACAGGGTATGATTAAACACCAGCTTTGACACAGACCCTACCTAGCACAACATCACAGCGTGGACAGCAGTCTCCCTGCCTCTGCTATGATGTGGACTTGGTCATCCCACTGTGTGCTACAACTCAGTGCCCCGGGGAGGGACCCACATGTCTGCTCTCCCTCTTCATAAAACAATGTCTGTGCTCAGTGCAGTAACCCGGTGACATGACTGACACTTCTCAGAAAGAGCCGTGCTCATCTCATAGGCAACTGCAGCTTCTGTGGCATGAAATGCTGCCCTGCCTCGAAACTGCTGGAGTGAGGACTGTGCAGCGTGCTGCATTACATGCAGGACTGGGTGGATGTGGAACATGCTCCTGGCTGCCTTTGTGGGAGGGATGAGGTTGAATCCTGGAGTGAGCACATGTCCTCTGCTCAGGCATGGGAATTCCCTGCTAGTACAGTCTCTGCTTCCTATGTTGTTCTCCACCCTAGCAGCATATGCATGGGTGAAAGAACTTGCCTTCTTTGGTGGTCACCTGGTGGGTGATAAGCAGAGCTCACTCGAGCACTTGAGCAGAATGGGCTCCCCCTGCCCGTGTCTGCCGTAGTGTGGGTGGGCAGTACGATTCTTTGCAGGCTGTGGGCTTGGCTCTCCCTTTAGTGTAGATACGCACAGGCAGGCTCTGGTATCAGTAGCTGTATAGCTCCTGCTTTCAACAATTTCAGACTGAATTTCACCCACGTGAGGAGGAAGTTCAGGTAGAGCTCCATATAGCAAATGAACATAGTTACTTTCCTCATGTCCAATTTTGTTTAGCCAGTTTTGTTTTGTCTGTATTGGGGTAGGCATGTATTTAAAAGAAACATGGATTTAAAATAAACATTTAGGCAAAATGATTGTCCTGTTCCAGGGCAGATCTTACAGTGAAGGAATGAAAAGTCCGTCTGGACCTCCTTGGAGCCCATGTAACAGCAGTTAGTGCTAGTGAACACTGCTGTTATTGGGGCAAGAACCTGCCAGCCTTCTTCCTTCCCTTCTAGCTTCCATCTTTGCTCAGTATCACACCTTGCCTTGCTTTAAGATTGTAAAGATACCTTCTCTTTCATGCTGGAGCTGGAGACAAGAAGGATTTTCTGCTTACACAACTCGAGGGGACCCCACAATCATGGAGAGAATCACCCAAGAAGCCTGTGTGAATACGCTGTCATCTCTCACCCTATCAGCATTTCTATCAATCAGTGTGCAGGGCCTGTCTGCAAGGTGTTCTGTGCACTCGAGGGGGAGTGAATCGGGTGTAAGATGTTTTATATCTCATAGGTCACCTGAGATGTAGCCATCAAGCAGCATACAGGTTACCCAACAGCAGCTGAAATGGGTCTGATTACCTGCTCTAAAAGAACTGAATCTATTGTTTCTTATTTTGAAGTGCTCTGAGGTAATTACGCAAACAGTTAATGAATGCATGCTAGATGTTCACCTTGTGGTAGTCTACAAGGTCAGCCAGGGTTGAATGTTGCAGCTGGTCCACTCCAAGGAAGCTGTAGGAGTCACTGGAGGCATCAATGAGGAAGTGTTTACATCCTTCCACAGACCGGTAAGAGAGCACGTAGCCTTTGATTTTCTCACTGACCCGGACCAGAAAACTTCCTGGTACTGTTTTATTCAGAAGCTCCTCTGCTTTCTTAGGGGTTAGGATACCTGTTCAAAACCAAACCACAAAACTGAACGGAGAAAAGCATTTGTGCAGGACTGGATGGAACAGTTCTCACAAGAAATCTGCTTTGCCTCTCTAAACCTGGTCTATGGCACTTCCATCCCTTGCACTTCTCTTGCCCAGTAGCCCAGTAAGAACAGTACTGCCACTGCTAGTAGCAGAGCGTGGCCACCTGCTAACTGTGCTTTATGTTAACTGTTCCTGGCTCGACTGATTATGAATGATAAATGTGCAGGGCCCAAAAGGACACTTCCTGTGGTGTAAGAACAGCAGTGTAGTGTGTTGTGTGGAAAACCTAGCCACCTTCAAAAAGCTCCTGGGCCCAGCCTGTGGCAGCAGCCACCACAGCAAAATAAACCTCCTTAAGTGTTGGGTTGGGCAGAAATGCTCAGGACTTACCGTGGAACCAAGGCGCTATCGTGTCTGTGGTTTTCTGATAGCCAGCTCGGAGGGGGAATTGCTCCTCTTTGAACCACCTGATGATGCTTTCTTCAGTGGAATTGGACATTGTCCTCTGAATTCCTTCTTTCCTGTTAGAAAAGACCGTGGTTTGTGCGTTAAGTTCAAGCAAGGACTTCCGAGTCCTTGGCAAGACTTATCTTTTGTTCAGGATGTTGAGAACAGCCCTAAGCTGGAGGCTTACACTAGTGCAGCTGTCAGCAATGTGACATGGCTTTCAGTGGACACCTAGCACAGAAGGTGTATACACTCTAGGCTTAGGATGCTCTACTAAATAAACCTATTGCTCTCCAGAAGTGAAGAGATGAGTCTCTTCACACCCTAGGCTGGAATATAGCCTAGGCTCTGTATTTTCCCCTGCAGGGTGTCTCTTCCACTCAAGGACAACTAACCATCCCATGGTGGAGCAGGTCATGCCTTCTCTCCTCCACAGCTCACAGGAGTTTCCTTACCTGATCACTCCCCCATTTGGCATCGCAGGAGGTAGAAGTTTAGGCTTGGGAGGGAGAGGTGGATATTGGAGTGGTCGCCGATCTCCTGCTGTGGCACCCTCGGAAATACCTGCTTGCTTCCCTCTGTGGATGCCCTGCAGTGAAAGCCTCCGGTAGTCATCCCTGGCTTGTCGTGCAAGGGAGCGTCTCTTCTCATCTGCTGCCTTGGATTTCCGCACTGGAACAAAAAAGGAGTCCTACAGGAGCGAACAAGCAGGCAAGTTTTAAGCTTGCTGCCCTTTGGCCATCTTCCTGCTCGATGAAGTGAAAGAATAATCCAATTCACAAGGTGAAAGATGCACTTAATTGTGAGACCATTTGCCACATGTCTCATCACTTTTGGGCATCTGCTGCTTAACAGGGTCCAGTTTTTAATCCCTCAAAAGATTAAAATCTGTGTTCTTTCTGGGCACCAGATCCCTTTGTACTTGGAGACTACTTGGTTTTATTTCTGACGTTTTCTGCTTCAGATAGAGATTTCTGTAGTGCCTTTTGTGTGAGCCTGCAGGGGGGAGGGTATATAAAATAAAAGCTGCTGAAGTGACCCCAAATCAATCTTTTGAAGGAAATAAAATTGCTGATCATTTTTTGAGAGTGAGAGGGAATCTTGCTGAAACTGTTATGGAAAGTGGACAACTTGGCTGGGTGTATAGATATACATAT
>JAAGNO010031147.1:14326-27521 GCA_033439905.1 Ceryle rudis
AAGGCTGAACCCTATTTAATATCAGCATTAACAATATATGCATTTTCTGTTCCCAACCACCGCTTGTCAGTCTAATGGCCTCAAGGTCACCTCTGTCCACCTATCATTCAGTCTTTCGACCTTGCTTTTTTTTTTCTCAGTTTGTTTCCTTGCTTTTGTAACCAACTTCAGATTTTATTTTTTTTTTAATCAGCAAACCCCCCCCCAACACTTTGGCCTGAAGAGGAAACAATTGGTAGTACAGCATTGCCATCTACTGAGCAGCAGGGGAGGAACTGGGAAAAAAAAATGCATCAGGTTCTCCTTCAGGAGCTATCTGGCAGTGGTGATGGGTGCTGCTGTAAGTCTCATACTGTTCTCTGCTTTCCTTCCTATCGTTGGGATTCTTTACATTAGACAGTGCAGCAGGGCTCTGCTTAGGTGGGGTTGTGCTCAGAAGACACTGAAGCCCTTTTTGGTTAGTCCCTGCCTTGTTCTCAACAGCAATGGTTACTGTAAAGTCCTACAAAAGGCCAGCTTCTAGTGTAAAAGTCGTTATCCTGGCTGTACTCATGTAGTTCCTATTTGTTGCTTGTTTTAATACAGTTTCTGTAGGAAAAAAAAAGTCCATTTCCCTGCCCAGCTGTAGTGTCAATGCTGTGTAGACTCAGAAATGTTTCTGATAATGCAGCACTGTATTTCTTGGCAGTACTCTCCACCCACTGACCAGTTATTCAGTTCCAGTGTGTTAGGAGAAGGATTGAGGTGACCCCACAGAGCCCTAGGATTTCTCAAGCCCCATGGAAAAAGGTCCTCCTAAGATCTTACAGGATTCCTGCCATTCAGGCTCATTCTCATCCGATTTCTGCAGCGTACTCTGGCTCTCTGAGCTGAGGTGGCTCTGGGGGATTGCCTCTTGGAGAGCCGTGGTCTCTTCTGAATTTCTCCTCTGTGCTTCCTTCGTCTGTGAAAGAAACAGTATGTTCAGCTTTCTCCCAGGCTAGTTTTAACTCTGCTTTTTAGTTAGCCTTGACATACTGGGAACTCCAGTCTTTCTTGTGAATCTCTCCAGTTTCAGCAACAAAGAGACGCTCTGTCTTTACTGCAGGTGACAACAGAAGCAGCAAGGGAAAACAGTCTACCAGAAATCATCAGGAGCATCCCCCTCTGCTGCCCCCCAGTCTGCCAGCCTGGTCTGCTTTGTATCCTCTCCAAATTGTCACACTGTACCTGAGGAGCATGGCAATGCTGGATAAAATTGGTCCAAGGTGAGGACATTTTTGGGTCAGATGAGGCTCTGAGGCTGACTAGGAGCCTAGGATAAGGTCTGGGCCCTACTCAGTGAGTTAGGAGCATCCTGGGTTGCCACTTACCTGTCGGAAGCCATGCTTCCTCATGTGACAGTCCGCCAGCATCTGGTGAACATCTCTGGTTTCCCTCTGGGAGGAGGAAAAGAGTGGAGAGAAATAAATGCGGCATTAGGACCACTGCTCTTTTTCTGGAGCAATAGGTGTTTAATGCAGAAGCAGTGCTATGACATCTATGTGAACAAATTTTGACAGGCTTCTCTGAAAAAAACCTGCTTTTTTGCATCATTAGGCCTAGTATGCCACAGGAGGAGAATTCAGGGGTGTCAGATTGTCATAAGCACACCTAGATTTGCTAAGCAATGCTCCCAGATTGTCCCAAGGAGCAGTCCTTCCCTCCCTCCCTCTAAATCAAGCCCTAGCAGAACCTGCCATCCCCAGCTTTCCCTGCCTATGCTTATTTGCTGCTGTGGCTGAGGTGCTGTGAACTCCTGCTCGTCAAACTGACCCAACTAGCTGCATATCTTGTGTTTGCCCTTCCCTGCAAACCAGTCTAGCTACCCTGGCAGCAGTCGCTAGCTGGGACCTGCCTTTGAAGACGAACAGTTAGACTTGTCTTTGAGCAAACATCCACCCACCTCCCTGTTGGACTCAGACTGCCTCCCTCAGCACAGTGAGTAATGAGTTAACTGTACTGTGCTGCTTACCAAGGACACACTGTTTTATCTCCACAGCTTACTTGGCTAATATTTAATATGAACGTGGCTTTCCAATTTTCCTCTCCTTCACAGGAAACTAGGTACTTCAAACATGAGTGAAGCGGCTTGTTTTCGTAGATCAGCCACCCTGCCCTGCAGCAGACAAAGCACAATGCCTGGGTCCCTTGGGTTAAATGGCAACTAGGTCTTGGGGAAAGCACTTTAACCAGGGAGGTGAGAAGAAGACCATCTCCAGGCCTACAAAACGCAACTGAGGTCTTTAGTCTGGATCCCTCCTTCGAATAGCAAAAAGCCACAGAAACCTGGGGAAAATGACTAATAACATAATGACAAAAGACAAAAGCAAAGCGTACAACCCTCCTCTGTTTTTACGTGCAAGACTTTGAAAGGCGTGCAGATTGTTTTGAGTGGTGGTGAGATTTTTGGTTTGGGGATTTTTGTGTGCTTTTTTTTATTATTATTATTATTTGCAGTGACTCATAACTTCCTTTGAAAAGAAAAAAAAAATAAATTTCCTACGTAGTTGCTCAACTTCAGCAAACAGTGCTAATAAAACCCCCGTGACTCAGAGGCTTTTGATAAAGGAGACAGCCACTCCAAATTCCCTTGGTATTCTGGTAGCAGTGAGAGAGGAGCTTTGCCAAAACCCAACCTGCAGTTACCGTGCTTTCTATACTGAAATACGGAGTGGCTGAATAGTAACAGAATAGACACTCATACAATTTAACAGCAAAAGGCTGAATGCAAATTCTGCTGAATGAGATTGGACTTCTCCCCTTAAATCGGCAGTGTTCTGTTCCTTCTGTTCAATTTTGGTTGCTTGGGTAGTTAAATTAACTCATCTTTTTCTCAATTCTCTGCAAGTGGGTTTTTGTAGCCAGTTAAAAAGCATGAATGTATTGCTGGAGAAAAATATTTCTGTAATGAAACTTGACAACAAAGCAGACACTGTAGTTACTGCCTTTGGAGTTGTCCTGTGCTGTCAAGGTCATAAGCTATTTTCTAATTATTTTAGAAGACAAATAAAAATAAATAATAATAATAAAAAAGAATGTAAAATATGCATGTCAGAGAACAGTGGTAAAATTATCTTCATCAGTTCTTTTATACAAATGGGTGGTTTGGCTGAGGGCCGTGGCCTCACACATGCAGATCCTGGGATAACCTCCCCTTTTGGGTCTTGCCCCAAAAGCCACCCAAACCAGCCACAGAGCAGGAGGGAAAGTACTGCCCCCCTTGTTTGTTTTACCTTGAACCCTTGTTTTACCCTGAACCCTTGTTTTACCCGTGGAGAATGGAACCAAAGGAATCCAGAGTAACTTATCCATCAGTACAGAGCAGATCTATCCCAGCTGAGAATAGCACTCGGACCTCCCGAGTCCTAAGGAAGGATGTTAACAGCACGGCTTCCCTAACTACAGAAGGAAAGCTTTAACAGTTAGCTGGCTTTTTTTCTTCTCCAAATTTCTATTTACAGCAGCTAGGATTTGCTGCACTTCCTCAAAGCACATGGTTTCTGACAGTCAAAGAGGGAAAGCTACCTTTGTGAGCTCCTGGCTTTTCCCTGTTGTAGCAGCAGCAGGTTTTCTCCCACCTTCCTTCTTTTCCTCCACAGTGCTTCTTTTATTCCGATGAAGATCTGTCTCACCCAGGACTCCTGGTTGTGGATGGGATCCAGAAGACTCGGTCTCTCTGAAATGTAGGTGAGAGAGGACTTAGAAATCCAAGGGACTCACTTTCTGCTCTCTGAGCATCTTGTGAGGAAGCTGCACGTGAGCAGAGCAGTGATGCGGTACAGTGATGCTCACGCGGGCAGCTATCATATCTCCAGTTCAGGTAAGAGGAATAATTAAATTAATGACTTGTGGTGAGTAACTGTCGTCCTGCTGTACACGGGCAGCCGGTGGTGAATCAGTGCAATCCAAACCCATCACCTGCTGCAATAACAACGTTTGCATTTCCTGTGCTCTGCAGAGGGTACTGTGGGGGAGCCCTGTCACGGGAGGCTCGATGAGCCGGGGCGAGCCTCGGGCTGGAGCTGGGCTCTGCCAGCATTGTGTGTACCCACAGAAAGCCAGCCTTTGCCTGGGCCTTTCACCTGCAAGTCAAGTGTGGAGGTGGTAACTCCAGCCCCTACACAGAAGACTCCAGCCTCTGGGTCCCTAGAAATGCCATCTTCTCCGTGGCTGCCCACTAAGTCCTCCAGCTGAAGGGTGCTTACCTGCCCTCCTTGCCTTGCTGTCTTGCTAAGCTCTTTGCCCTTTGTGCCTGGATCTCTTCGCAGATGGCTGCATATGATTTATCTGAAGGATGCTCCCCCATCACCCAGACCCAGACATCGTTGTCGGCGCCGAGCTTCCAGGTCACTGTCTTCCCATTGGCTGGAAAAGAAGCAGCTCTTTGCCAAATGCTTTTTGCTCAACGGCTCTGTGCAGAGCCTGTATCCTCCCTGCTGTGCCCTCCTGGCTGCATCTGATGGCAGAACCTCTCCAAAAGCAGCTCTTCATGGGAAAGCTCAGCCTGGACGCAGCGCACATCTCCCATTTTATTTCATGGTACTGAAGCCAGGTCAGTGAAGGAGGCATTTCTGAGTCTGAGGGTAAGGAAGAAGACTCGCCACTGTTCTCTTTCTTGCTTTAATTCCTTACCACTGCCCTCCCCAAACTATGTGAGGGTGAATTACCTGCAAACAGAGCACTGGAAGGGGAGAGCTGGGAGTACAGTGCTATCTTCCTAGCAGCCAGCATGCTGCATAATACCTGCAAGGAGACTTCAGGTCTTAGTGGGAACCCTCCTGCGGATCTGGTGCCCCAGGGCAGATACTCAAATCCATGGTTATTTTGTAGACAGATTCAGAAGCCTCATTTAGAGAGAAACTTAATGAGATGCATCTCCTGGGGGCACGAAAGCCCTATCTTCCCAGCTAGGGCAGTTGAGCAATTTGGTCAAGGACAGAGTGTCTAGGCCAGGGAGTAAAACCATTGCATGCCTGGCCAAAACTACCCCATAGCAGGTAGTTTTAGTTCTGGTTTGGAAATATGGCTATGGTGTATCCCTGGGAGAAGAAATCACTCTAGAGACACATTACCTCTTATTTCTAGGGAGCGGCTGACTTGGCCAGATCTGTGCCAGAGGGTCAAGGAGCCATCAGTCAGAGACTTACCTTTTCTAGGCAGTGGCTTCTTTGGTGAAACTTTGTCTGCAGCAGCTTCTCTTTCCTCCCACCGTCTGATCTGTTCCTGCCTCATCTTGAAGAAGAGGATCTGCTTCTGCTCCTCACTGAGTTCTGCCAGCAGGTCAGGATCGATGTACATGTCTGATAATATCTGTTTCAGCATGGCTACAGGTTTCAGTTACGCACGTTTGTGGTGATGATCTCCAGGGATCAGATCCTCTTCTTGGCTCCGACAAGAAAGAATCCCTCCCTGACTGAGCCTGGAGCAGGAATGCAGGCGTGACAGAGTAATTATACTTCTGTCTTTTTTTTTTTTAGCCCAGACTTCCTGCAGAGACAAAAAAAAAAAGTAAATAAGTAGTTTAAAACCTGCTGTTAAGATTCCTTGAAATAAGAGGTAAACTCAGCTCCCACGCAGCCCCTGCTTGCTCTGCAGGGAGTCCTGAAGTGGGGAGGTTGTGTTGATACTCTGATAATCCAAGCTGATAGTATATCAAAAGAGAGCGAGTGCTGCCTGTTACAGTCATCAGAGGTGTGGCTTGGCTGTGCCCGAGCAAACATTCCTGCTGGGCAGGGAATCAATGAACCCATGACTAGACAGCTCCTCCTCCTTCCAAAGGGGAAAACTTTGATGATCAAAAGCCCAGCCTTGCTTCCTTTTACCGAAGAAAGATGGGGAGAGCTTTTGGCTCTGCTTTTGAGGCGGGAGTGGGAATTTTGGGGTGCTCCCTTCCATCAAAGTCAGCCTCCCAGCAAGTCAAAGCAGTGTGAGTAGTGCAGCTGGTTTGAAGAAAGACAACTTAGATGGTCAGCAGCTGAGGAGCTGAGGCAGATCCCAGTCTGACACACCTTGCTGATGCAACTTGCCCACACAGTGGGCCTGGTGTGAGACATCCTGTGCTGTCTGACAGGATGAAGTGAATGAGGAGAAGGAGCAACCCCTGTTCCTGCCTGGGATGCAAGGTCATGTCTGGTGCACGCCAGCAAGGTGCCACCACCCACACAGCTATGCTTGTGCCCATGGATTTACATTTACCTGAGTTGCACTGAAAAATTGGGAGCTTTCTTGTCACTTAGGAAGGTACCAAACGAGAAAGTAGAAATGTGGACTAAAGACCCTGAAACCAACTCTTTTCCTTATCTTATCTGGATAAACTCGGGGAGATCAGGAGATTAGTTGGCAGCCCTTTCAGTGACAGGGAGGCTGACAACCACATATGAAATGCAGCACCAGAGCAGGGTGGCTGGCTGGCCAGGGGCAACGGAGGCTTTCTGGACAAACTCTTGGGAGGTGTTGCCAGCCAGCTGCAAGGAAATGAAGCGAGTGGGATCATTCGTGTGCTTCTGCACGAATCCTGGGAGTCTAAGGACCAAGCACACTAGGACATAGCGCAGCAGGTGGAAGAAAGGGGGTTGGTGGGGCAGTAATGTGGAGGTACAAAGGGCACAGACATAGCAGAAGGACCTGTGCCAGGGTGAAGTGGGAGTATAAACTCCTGGATTCAAATCAATTTGCCATCTTACAGGAGAGCGGCTGGAGCCCTAGGGACCCAACTGTTGAAAGAAAAGTGTTGGAAGCACCTTCAGCTTCAGAGTATGACTGGCTTCTGCTAAATAAAATAAAATAACAGAGAAGGAGGTGGTAGAGGAGCCAGCGAGCGCAGTACTGAAGTTTACCAAGGAACACACACAGGGCACATTTAATTAGTTGAAATGGGGCAGCCCAACAACAGCCTTCGTAAAGTCAGGATAATATCTGCTGGACTGGTTCACCTTCCCCCGTCTCACCCTTGTGCCAGGATCAGGCAGACTGTCCGAAGCATCCCCCTACTTCTGAACATGCCTTGCCCTAAAACTGCCAGAGACAGAGCTGGCTGGAACCCCAGTGCAGTGAAGTCCTCATGCAGTTGCAGCAGAGAGAGCTTGAAAGGAGCTTGGAGCAGCAGGAGTTGTAGGCAGGGAGACAAGGAGCTCCTCAAGGACTTCAAGGCATGGAGAGAGCAGACCACACTCCCAGCACAGCATTAGCAGCAGAGGAGACCAGGAGACAGAGTCTCTGGGAAAGTGGAGTGATCAGGAGCTGGGGATATTATATTTTCCCTATTAAAAAAAAATGTTAATTCCAAATGCATGGAGCTGCTCTTCCGAATCTGTATTGATTCTGCTTAAACAAATGGCTTTCCTGATTATTTTTTTTTAAGGGCTTTTTGTGGAGGTGGTCTCATCTGAGCAATGTTTTCCAAGTGTCCTCTGATAGCAGAATTGCTCCAGCTCAGCAGCCAAAGGGGCTCAGGCTCTCCTCAAGCCACCGGGGATGGCAGCTGTAGAGAGGGAAGAGTTTTTTGTGGGGTGTTGGTGAGCAGTCCCTCATCCCTTGGGGTACCTGAACTGACTGTTAACCCACAGAACAGAGGGGCACTGCTGGAGGATTGCTGTTTAAGCTTCACTGCATCCTGCTCCGAAGCACTACCTGAAACAGAAGCCATTTGCAAACACATTGGGGTGTCAGAAAAGTGCCTTTAACTGGAAATGCATCATCAGCTTTTAGTTGGTTTTAAGATCAGTTCAGCATAGGACAGTATGAAGGACATGAATTTTGGGGCTTATTTTAGGTAAATTCATGTCTTCAGAAGGTACTTTATGTTGCTCTGGTCATAGGGGGGTGTGACAACCTCTTTGTTCGAGCCCAGATTGGGTTTTGTTTGCAGAAACTACCAGATCTGCAGATCTGACATGGTAACTGAAGTGCAGCTCTGGGCAGGGTCTGACCTTGATGGTCTGGCAGAGATGCCTTCCATGGGCTGACAGAAATTAATTATGATGCCTGAAACTGAAGGAACTTTTAACAAAAAGGACTTGCTGCATGCAGGGAGGTGAAACACTTTCACTCCCTTCAGGTGAGAAGGTATCACTTGTGGTTTGTGTGGGCCAAATGCCAAGTGGTTTTGTTAAACAGAGGGCACTCAGTATCTTGCCCAGGGGCAGAAAAAGGCCAGGCAGCTGGTCAGGCTCTGTGTTCTGGTCTTGGATCAGCAGAATTCCTTTTTCCCAGAAACATTTCAGGATGATTGCAGTTCACTAGCCAGAGGGGTGCTTGGAAAAGAGGACTGACAGAAGTCATCCTACAAGGATGTCCTTGCTACAGCTGAGCAGAGGCTGTGTGAGGCTCTGGCTGGTAAGAGCGGCTGGAACCAGCTGGAAATGCAGATCATAAGCTCGAGTCCTACACCTGGCCTCTTCATACAGCAGTGAGTAGCTGGAATCCATGTCACCATCACACCAGCCCTGCTCCTCACCCTGCAGCTGCACAGGAGGCATTGGACAAGGCCCAGAGTGGGTTATGTTTGCAATGAGCAAGCTGCAGTGGCTAAGCAGTGTTTCTTTCCCTGTCTCTTCCAATATCACCTCTTGGTGCTTTAGGTGCTCTTCTTCACTCTGTCTGGGTCGTGCTTCTGTTCTTCACAGTTCCTTCTTGCACCTTCTGTATGCAGCCTGACGACTCCTGCCTGAGCGAATTATCCACTTCCCCCAAAGCACTTGGGAGACAGAGATCATTTATAATGATTGCAAGTCTTCCTTAATTTAATCAGGCTTCCTGGGACATGATGAATGAAAGCCATCCATGACATCCACCCATCTCTGGCTTCTCAGGAGTAGGAATGGCTTTGCTGTGGCATTTATTTAGGAGGGCTTGATGTGTTCTGCCGTATGCAGTGGTGACAAACTGGTCCCTCTGTCCATGCCTGGAGACGCTGTTGTTGAGATGGAAAGGCACTCAGCAAACAAGTTTCACTGTATTGATCCATTTTTGCAGAGTTGGATCTCCTTATAACATCGGTTATAAGAGGAAATCTATAATGCTGTGCCCCAAAGGTACCCTTTGAAGCACCAGCTATTTTAACACTGGGAGATCACACAAGCATTTTGATAGGTTTGCAGTATTTCTTTTTTTCAGCAGTCACTTTATTAAAGATCTTAGGAGCTGGAAGTTCTTGCAGTATCAGTCATATGCTGTTCCCAAAGTTTGAATGAAAGCCATCTTACCGACACTTGGCCAGAAGTGGGTTTGCTGCTGCTGTCCCAGCTGTAAGAACATACTCACAGCTCAGACTTGGGGAAGCCAAGGACTGCAATAATGGCAGTGGGACCTCTGAGCAAGTAACTTGTAAGAAAATTCTGGTAGAGGTCTTGTTAAACTTTCTACTGCTTGATTGTTTAGTGGTTTTTTTTCTTGGGAATGATAGATAGGAGCTGGTTTGGGGGGGGAATAGGAGACGAGTAACCAAAAATAGCAAAAATTAAGTGGGGGGAGGTGGAAGCCAAAACAAGGCTTTTGAGGCTCTACCACTCGTATATAAGATAGCCATAAGGGTAAACACAATTCAAAGGTTAAATGACCCTTCAAAAAAAGCAAGGTCATGTAGCATTTCAATTGCCTGCTGGAGAGCAGCCTCTTCTCTGTGCTCCTGTAAATCATCTACCACTAACAGGGGAAACAGAACTCCATGAATACTCATGAAAGTGCAATTGCTTTGAGAAGAGTTGCCAGAAGTTCCTGCTCACCGTGCCGTAGGTGAGGCTTTGGCCACCGGCAGGTTCACAGGGCACCCCAGCTGGCATCTGGAGTGAAAAGTTCTCCAAGAAAATGTGACAAACATACGTAGGTAGGCATTTATTAATTTATTATTATTTACACCAATAAATCAAATAGGAGGGTGCAAAATGAAAGAGTGGACAAGTTGAATAGTGGTTCTTGTGCTGATTTTCTGGGGTGTGGCTTCTTCAACCTGCTGCACACGTGTCTACTGTAAAAGTGACAGTAACTTTAAACTAAAAATAATGCAAAAACCTCAAAGATTAGAACACAAGAAAAGCTGATGAGCTAAGAGTATTTCCATTGTCACAAAGTAGCTTTTCCCATAAAAAGCGGATTAGACCGAGTTGTTCAGAAAATGGTGGGACTACGTTGCTTTGACTCAAGATCTTCTCCTTGGAGCTGATCTTCTGCTCAGCAGCAAGTGGCTGCAGAGGCACCATCAGGAATTATTTTGCACGTCCAAGAGGGTGGGCCACGAGAGTGCAACTGAATTTCCTTCCCCTCACCAAACGAAGCCCTGCAGCACTGAGGAGGTAATTTGCTAAGGTCTTGCTGGATTTCCCCAGTTCCAGCCACTTCAATGCCACCACCTCCCTGCCAGGCTTTAGGGAGGGCTCTGAAGCAATGCAGAATTACCAAGCACACTCAGACCAGCACAGCCAAAGCTAATTGCTCCCCAAAGCGCGCTCGCGGTGCACGAGCTGCCATGGGTTAACTGTCACACACTGGTTCATAAACCACACTTCTGTCAGAAAACATTTGTGTTAGCAGCTGCACTGGCAAAGTTACTACCAAAATATCCCTCTGGGCTTTCTTTGTTTTTACACTCTTTGTTGGTTGGTAGTTTATTTGTTTTGTTGTTGGGTTTTGTTTGGTTTGGTTTGTTGGGGTTTTTTCTCTTTTTCTTTCTTTTGGTTGTTGTTGGGGTTTTGGTTTTTTTTTGTTTGGTTGGTTGTTGGTTTTTGTGTGTCCTCATCCTGTTCTAAATAGGGGAGTGATTAATTCCTCTTTTTCTGTTTAATTTTGTTTCAGCCTACTGTTTTCAGTTTCAGACGGAAGGAAAACTCCTGGTTCGGTCATAACAAAAGGAAACTGTGGCTGCATAAGCTTGACTCTCAGAAGACAGAACTAGATCTGTTTGTATCTTACTTAGCATAGATAGATTCTGTGTAAGGCTGGCATGTAACACTGGAAAGAACAATACCAGTGAAGTCACCACAACATGAACTACCTTAACATTCCCTATAGCTGTAACGACTTGCCCTACAGGTCCCTGGTTATGCTGGAGAGGGCACCAGTTACCTTACATCGGGTACAAATGGATGAGGGCAGCAATAAGGCAAAATAATTCGATACAGCAGTGGTTATTGAACACAGTTTGAGGGCTCTGCTTTCAAGAAAAGAAGTTCTTCCCTGTGAGGATTAAGTACAAATACTTCTTGAGCTAGACACAGTAGAAGTCATCTTCTTATGTCAAAATTCCTTAGGCAGTGGGGTGAAAAGAGTGAGGGCTTCTATAGGATAGCACACAGGATCCACCAATCCCAGCCACTGTAAGAAAACAGTTTTTCTCACCGTGACACCTCATGTAGCCTGTTTGAAGGCTTGGAACAACTGTGGGTAACAAGCTCCTGGGTTTTTTTGGAAGCAAATACTGCAATATTTATATTTGCTAATTGCACTGGATGGCTTTACCAGTGGAAAGTCTATTCTTGCAAGCAGGAAGGAAGCTATTATGAGTAGCAGTAGGCACACAGAGCTGCCCTTTATATTTTCCATCTAGTTATGCACTCTTCCAAGCCCACAGTTGCTCTGTACTGATGTAGTTTTGCCACTGGAAGCCATGGGGCAAATGAGAAGCATGGGGCCAGGAGCAGCTCTGAGCATCTCAGCCCTGGCAAGTGTAAGGGCTGTGGGACCCGGGGCCATCCCAGCTCTTCAGTGCAGACTGCCCGGTGGGGAGAAGTGCACTCTGACAAGTCTGATCCTGTCCCAAACCCCTCAGATTTCAGAAATGATTTGCTGCTAATGCATTGCTTGGGCACTGAGGAAACGCAGCATAAAACACAATGTGTGTTGATATGAATTCTGGGGGGAGAAGGAAGGACGTTTGGTTCTTGCCTATAACCATAAACTGCCTTTATAACTACACTGCAGTTATTTAATTGCATGTGCTACTAAGGGGAACAAACTATTTGCATGAAGACAAGGCAGCCAGAAGGCAGGGATCTGAGTCTGTGTCATCCTCCAGAGGAACCCTGGGGGGAAAAAAGGGAGTGTTGGGAGAGGGGAAATGTGGTAAGAGGCAGGTAAGGGGCGGGGGGGGGGAGGATAGGGAGGAGGCAGCTGTTCTGGAGGAACAGAGAGATGGAAATCAGTTTTCTCTCACCAATAAAGCATGTTAGCTAACAGAGAGGAGATCCCCGTGAGTGACACCCCTCATTTGCCTGGACTTGGCATTCAATGCACAGCCCTTACTGCTGTTGAAAAAAAAATGAATCCATCATCAAGAAAGCTTAATGATGCCAGGGGACTTCATCCAATTCTTGAAAGAATGGGTATGAAAGCAAGTTGCTCCCATTCCTCTTTGAAGTGCTGGGGAAGATGAAAGCACCACACCTCATAATCTCAGCCCCAGTGTCCCTCCCTTCTCCCAAGCACACGCTTGTTCCTATGCCTTCCTCATCCTCACCTGGCTCCTTGCACTTACCTCTGTCACCCCAAGGCCTCAGGATATCTTCTTGGGTTCCCACCTGTCCTCCTACCTGATGGAGGAACTCTCCCCATCCTTTTTTTTCACAAGAAAGTCCCAGCAAGGGGTGACACCCAGCCTGGAGCTGCCCAAGGAGCTGTTCTTGTGCCAGTCCCTCAGTCCTGGGGTGCCGAGGCCCAAAGCCTGGGGTGCTGGTATTTGGTGTTGGCCCTCACCGGGCTCCTCCAGCTCGCTGCCCTCTCCTGTGCCTGGGGATACAGCCCCTACCCTTTCTCCAGCTGTTCTCTCTGCTAGTGTAAGGGTGCTGCCCATGTCCAGGGAATGTCCTGGCTGATGCCTGCAGCTTGTACCTTGTGTTGGCATCCTGGAGCTGACTTCTGGGTGATGGGGCTCCCTGGCCGTGACCCAGTGGATGGGAAATGCTGGGAAAGGTGCTGGAAAGGGTTCTGGGGGAGAGAGATCCTCCAGGTGGGGAGGGGTTGGGCTGTGGGTTCTACACCCAGGAGCTGAAAGCACAGTTTTTCCCCAATACCTCTCTGCACTGATGCAACCAACATATGGACCTTGTTCCCGCAGCTCCGGGGTGAGACCCCAGCACAGCTCAGAGTTCATCCAGCTGCAGGGTGAGGAGAGGGGCTGGGCAATGCCCCGCCATGCCGTGGCTGGGGGCTGCTGCTGGGGGTGCCCAGGGAGATGAGAGAGGAC
>JAAGNO010031148.1:3014-31081 GCA_033439905.1 Ceryle rudis
CTCGGCTCGTCTCCCCTTGCCTCTCCTCTCCTCTCCTCTCCTCTCCTCTCCTCTCCTCTCCTCTCCTCTCCTCTCCCCTTCCTCCCTGGTGAGTGGCACCAGCATCAGCTGTGTCCTCAGGAACTGCACAAACACATCTGGTAAGGGTTTTGCTCATGGCAAGCAACAGAACATTTCCAGTGGCAGCTGGATGTAGCAGGAGTTGAAGGAATAAAAAACCCCCCTCTGTGCACATGTCCACCTGGTCAGCTCTGCTAATGCATCTCCTGCGGCCTCTTTTGTCCTCACATCATGCTGTGATGGCCAGAAGTCACCATACCAGTTCAGAATATCATTTTATTTGAGTCCTTTATGCCATGTAGGGCTCTAGCTGATGCCTTTAGTTAGGCAACCCTCATCTGTCAGATGTGGCTCATCTGAGGGGGGAAGAACTGTGGGCACAGCTGAAGGTCAGGTTTGAGAGGAGGCAGTTGGTGTTTGATGACTGCCTGACATCAAAAGGATTCACTAAGGCAGGAGCCAGCAAGTTTTGTCCTTGGTGCCAGGGAAGTCCTCTTGTGTGGATGGCTTCTGCCCTTTCAATGAGAAGCACAGAAAGTAGCTAAAACTGGGGGAACTCAGCAAATTGAGAATGCTGAGGAGCAGGGATTGGCTCTAAGCCCTGTCTCCTGGTCCTCCTTTGGCTGACTCGCTGCAGCTCTTGCTGAAAAACACTCCTTAAAAGCAGCCAGCATCTCTTGGAGTCCTGGAGGAAGCGGCAAAAGAAATAGCATCCTGGAAGAAGGAAAAAGCCCCCTGCACAGCCAGTGCTGAAGGACAGGGAGGCATGATGCTCTCTGTGCTGCTGCTCCTAAAGCTTTCTGCTCTCCCTGGGTCCCAGCAGAAGCCATGCAGCTGCTGACAGCTATTAATAGATGGGGAGAACGTGGGTTTTGTCTCCTACTGCTTCCTGGGATGAATGGTAATTACACTTAATGAGACTGGATTCAGTTCCACCTCCTACCTTCCAGCCCCCTTGCCTGTGCTGGCAGGGAGACACTGGCCCATCTGCTACCTGTGCCAGCTCTGTGGGGAGCAGGGCTCGCGGCAGGAGTGGAGGCTTATCTCCCTGGGACATCCCACAGGCCTTGCCCATGGATGCTGGGCACATGGGAGGAGGCAGAGCCTGCCAGTTGGTGGTCTGCAGGAGCTCCTCTCACCTTGTCCTTCCAAGTGGCACACAGAAGCCATTTGGGGGGAGTGAGAGAAATGATCCACCAAAGCCTGAGGGTGCAGGTGTGTTGGATGCTCTCTCTTTGCGATTAATTAAACAAACAAGACAGGGGAAGAAATAATCAAGGGTTTTGACCTGTTGTTATGGTTGGCATCTCTACTACCATGCACTGCACAAAGGACTGTGAAAAGCAGAAAAAAAAAAATCCTTCATCCACTGCTGGTGCAAGCCAGTCCCAGGATCTTTTCTTCCAGATCATATGTTTTCTTGACTGGATCATGAAAACCTTCCTGTGAGCAGAATCTGTGCCCAGGGACCTACTGGTTCCTGTTTGCAAACACCTCCTTGCTGCTGGAGCCCTCACTCCTTCCTTCTCTGAGATCCCTCCAACATCAGGCCAGAAGACTCAGGTCCCTATGCTGCCTCCCACTCAGCCCTTCATGTTGCATCCAAATGGCAGATGGCATACTAGGCTCAGGCAGGAGCTGTGCCAGGCTCCCCTCCCTTTCTCTCTGCTCTTTGATCTACGGAAAAGATATGGAGAACCAGCACTGCCAGATTTCAGGCTGCTGTGTTTGTTCCATCTTCCCTGGTCTTCAGCCCCAGTTCACAGTGGGATTGATGTGGGAGGCACTGGCGCAACCCCAGACCAAGGGGTGCCAGTGAAGAGAGGACCTACTCTGAAGCGGTCCCTTGTGCACAGCTCCCAGCCTATGCTGTAGTTACCAAGCAATGCCTAGCATGGAACCACAGCTGCTGCTTCCTCCACACTCCCTCACCCCACTTACTTCTTTTCTTGTTTGGCCAGACACTTTCTACTGGCTTACCTTGATACCCATAGATGGGCATCTCCACTAGCACTGCCTGAGCTCTAGGGTTCCCACCATCACTGCTGTGTCACAGCACTCCCCACAGCTCTGTCCATGGACCACGTATCCCCTCACTGCCAGGTCCCTGCCACTCATGTCCTTGGAGGGGATGGGGAAGACATCTCCCTTAGTAGAGTCCAGAAGGAGACATGCACAGAAGCAGGGTGAGCTGCAGCAGGTCAGGCCATGCAGGAGGTAATTAATATTGAAATGCTGGTCCCTGAACACTTTTGCTAGCCCTCCTTCTCTGCACCTCTCTTCCTGTGAAATGGGGTGCTGTCACATCCTCAGAGAGGAGAGGAGGCTGCATTTTCACTTGGAGGAGGGAAAGCATCTAGTTAGTGGCTTCTATTCCTGTCTGAGCTTATTGCAGCCTTCACGACATTCAGAGCAGGTGTGAAGCTTTTCCCTTCTCAGGCTGAGAATGAAAGTTAGTAGGAGGCTGGTTTCCAGCACTCTCATGGATATACTCTGTTGGGTTTGCGTGGTCTCTTTTTTTTTTTTCTTCTTTCCCCAGGGTGGCCCATGCTTTGCATCTCAGCTTGTGATTCTGTGTCATTCCCTTCCTTGCCCCAGTTTCCACGTCTCCTTGTTGTGTTGTGGTTTGATAAACTCAAGATGCTCGTGATGGGGTAAGTGCTCTAGAGGGATGCAGAGAGGGCTCAGGTCCTACAGCTCAGGTGGTACACAGGGAGATTTTGAAAAGCCCAAGGCAGGCAGTGTAGCATCTTTCCCTTATGTGGCCACTAGAAAGTATCTCAGAGGTCCAGGGACTTTGTATATTTCAAATGAGGGCATTGCTCCTGCTTATTTACCTTCAAGGCATATTCTGTGATACCCCTTGCAGAGGGATGTCCATTACCCCTTTGTAGGTGACCAGCCCTTCCTTTGAAGGCTGGGGATGCTCCTCAGAGCCTGATACACAGAAGAGGGAGACCAGTGGGGAGAAGGGCGAGCTATTCCAGTACCCCTGGGACAGCTGGGCTGTGTGGGCTGGGGAGGTGGGGGTACGTGGGGAAGAAGGCTCCTTTTCCATCTCTCAGACCATTGGTGTTCCCCAGAAGCAGCTCTGTACATACTACATCAGCACTTGCAGGGTCTGGTGTGGGGCAGCTTGAAGGGGCAGAGGGTGGGTTTTGTCCACCCTGTCATAGCAAGGACAACATTGGGGCGGTCGCCATAGTAGGAGTCGGATGCTGATGGGATAGGACAGCCTGGGAGCTTGTGCACCATGGGCTGCTGAGTTGACACTGTCCTTTGGTGCCCTCTTTCCACCCCAGCGGAGCTGGGCACCAGCAGGGCTGGGGAGCTGCCAGCTGCCTTCACTGTCCTTCCAGAACCCTGCTTTGTGACAGATCCACTTCCCACCACCACTGTGCCAGGCTCCTGGGCACTCTCTGGCCCTGCAGCAGGGTACAGGGGCCCCGGCAGAGCCCTGACCCCCTTCACATTCCCTTTCTGGGTTCAGCTGGTGGAGCAGGGGAGCTGAGGCCTCAAGCTGCAGCTGGTCATAGCTATCTGTCACTGCTTGTCTTGTCTGTCTCTACTGTGTCCAGCAGCACTGCAGGCCAGCTCAGGGAAAAGCACTGGGCTTCCCTCTTGTGCCCCATCACCATGTTGGGATCACACTGGCAAAAGGACCAGGGCTCAGCCCTGTCAGGATCACACTGGCAAAGGGACCGGGGCTGAGCCCTGGCATGCTGCAGGCTCTGCTTGCAGCTGCTGCGCTGAACTGCCTGGAAACCACATGCCTGAGGGTTTGTTCAGGGGCCCGAGCTTGCCTGATGCCTGCAGGGTGCCTTCGAACCCATGAGGGGGGACCCAGAGTGTGCCCAAGAACTTCTGCAGTGCCAGTCATGTGCCAAGTGTGCCTGCTGCCTTTGTGTCTGGCCTGTCCCTGGGTTCTGCCCTGTTGTGCTTCCTGATTTCTAAGCCCAGTTGCACCCCTCTACTCTAGGGCCTACAGCTCCATCTGCTAGGGCAAACTCATCCGGCTCAGTTGTGCTTTCTGGCTCCACTGCCTGATGGATGTCTCTTTCTTGCACCTCGCTGGCTGAGTGCCTGGGGCTGGGTGTCTGGAGTGATGCTGCTCCCCTGGGGCCAGGGCCTCCAGCTGCAGAGCCCTTGCTTGCCATTTTCTAAGCAAGGAACTACCATCCTGGGAGCTCCCTGGCCCTTGGATGTGGACAAGTGGGTCTCATCTCCCAGAGCCTGACTCTGACAGGGAGTGGTGGTGCCTGTAGCAGGGACACCTCAGGTATCCCAGCTCATGTTGCTGCTGTGGGCAGTTCTTGGGTCACTCTCAGGGCAACCAGCCCACTGCAAGGAGCTCTCCTGGCTCTTCAAACCTCTGGTCCATTCCAGTGGGTGATTCCTGTGTTTCTAGCAGGGCAGGGGAAGAAAATTAAAAGCCCAAGTGAGCAAAGCAGCAAGGCTGAGCCAGGAAATGTCAGAGATGTCTCTGTCAACACAGCAGCCAAGGCAAGTAAGCAGGCAGGCAACTTCTTAATTATTGATAGTGCTTATAAATACATGCTGGGACAGTGAGGAGAAGGTTACAGCAGAGCAGAGGAGCCACTTCTGGGTGGGGGAGGGAACCCAAGAGCTCACTTGTTTTAAAGGTCATTTAGTTTTGCATCTTGTTCCTGCTTTCTCTGTAAAAACTCAGTCATATCTGAGTTGATGGATTATCTTGTGCAGCTTCTTCCAGCACCTGCCTAACCTGGTCAGCTGGGAGGAGGATGAGGAGGGAGGAAAGGAACCTGTATGTGGGGGCAGCAAGGGAAGCAAGGGGGAGGGAGGGAACACCATCTGAAATGTGGGACAAACAGGCAAACAAGGAGACAACAAAATTAGTAGAGCAGCAAATCCCAACCCAAGTGTAAATAATTCCTGACCATGTGAAAAGAAGGTTTATGTAGGTTAGGATTTATCTTCCCATTCCTGGAGCTCAAGCCCAGGCAACCTCTGATGCGAAGCATGAGGGACATGCGTGAAATGATGCTGGGCAAGGACTAAAATGAGATGCGGGGATCTTAGCTGGGGACTTGAATAGTAACCCAGTGTCTGCATAGCCTCAGGGATTTTTGCAGAAGGCTCAGGGTGGAGCATCCTGGAATGACCAGACTATCTGGTGTCAATAGGTCTTGGGTAGGGATTGCACAGCCAGATGAAAACACAGGAAAGGTTTGGGACTGTATTTGTATCAGGACTGGAACTGTGGGTGGTAGGGCTCCACAACTTACTCTGAAGTCCTCCAGCTTGCAAGAATGACATAGCAGCACTGGGTGTAGTGCAGACCCAGGTGAGATGGAGCTCCTTCCAGTCTCCCACAGAAGATACAGCAGGACAGGGTATCCTTCCATCCCTTCTCCTGTCTCAAGGGAGACTATGGTGGGGAGCAATGCCCCAGTGCCTGGGGCTGGTCATGGGTGTAGCTTTGTTCATTTTCCCACCGGGAGCCTGCTCTCGTTGCATGACAGCAGGGTGAGAGGCTCTGTCAGTGCATGGTGGATGCAGCAGCACGTGGCTCTCTGGATGGTGGGTCTAGATGCAGACCAGGTAACACCATGGCAGCCTCACTGATACTCCCTCTGCACTGACATCCTGGGGCTCAACCTCTGGTAAACTAAAACCCAGAATGCTGTAAATCAATCAAAATTCATCCCTCCATTTCCCTCCAGCAGCCTGCACCCTGGTCAGGAAGGTGGGCTCAGTAGCAGGGTGCTCCTGACAGTGGTCGGGATGGTGGTGGTGGTGAAGATGGAAGGAAAGGGGTCCTTCTCCCAGCCCCATGGGTTTTCCTGGAGCTGTCTGGAGGAGAGAGGAGCTTGGGTTGCAGCTGAGCAAGTGGCTCAGAAATGCCAGCTGCAATTCAAGCTGACAAGCTGACTGCAAGGCACCAGTGTTCTCGCACAGGAACTGTCTGGCCGTGAAGGGCATGCAGCAAAGGTGAGCTGCAGGGATTCTCTGTGAAATGTCTCTCCTGACACCACACGCTCTCAGCGTGCTGCTATGGGCAGGACTCTGTTGCAATGTAAACTCTGCTCTTTCCCCAGCAGTGCTCCTGGGAGCTGGGGCCTCAGAGATCCCCTGCCCCTCACTGCCATGCCCAGGGGCTGCTCCTGCCCCACCTGCACACCCTACACGCTGCCTGTCCTTCAGCTGAATGCCTCTAGTGCAGCCATCCCCTCCTTTCCCAGGCAGCTGGGATGCAGAAAGTGAGTGGCAGCATCAGTTTGAGATGGCCCAGAGTTGCTCTCAAGGGATGGGATGCCCCACCTTGCTCCAGGTGCTCTGGGTCCACAGTTCACCACTGCAGCCATGTATGTGCTGTGCAGCAGCTATCTGCACATGGGTGCCGGTTGGTGTGGGTACTCAACTGCTGTGGGAGTGGGGAGCCCATGTGGGGGACACTGTGATAATGAAAGCCTACAAGTGTAACCCAGAAACACACACATTCATGTATGTGTGGGTTTCTGGGTTACACATGTGTACATGTGTGAGGTGAATACCGCATTACACGCTATCACCATGCAAATAGAATCATAGAATGGTTTGGGTTGGAAAGGACCTTTAAAGGTCATCTCATCCACCTCCCCTGCAGTAAGCAGGGACATCTTTAACTGGATCATGTTGCTCAGAGCCTCATCCATCATCATTTAAAACTCACGTTTCACTCATTCATTTGTGAATGTTACCAGGGATGGAGCACATACCACCTTTCTGGGCAGCCTGGGCCAGTGTTTCCAGGTGGCATGAGGGAAATCACACCTGAAATTGTGCAAAGGGAGATGGATCTGTGTAAACGCAGGTGCAAAACCTTGCAGTGGGTGCTTGAGATTTGTGAGTTGGTGCGTGAGAGTGTCATTGTATGTGCAGGGGATTTGCTGCTTCTACCTGTTGGTGGGCTGGCCCTGAGGTGTGCCGCTCAGACCAGGGACTGGAGGCTCAGTACCACACCAAGCTGTGAGTTGGGAAAGTGCACACTGATGTTATCCCTGAGGCAAGAAAGGGTAGCAGCAGTCAGTGGGTGCTGGGCAGACCCCGGCTGCTCCTTGTGGCCCGATGGTCACCTTCTGCAGGCACCAGTGGCAGGGATGGGTGTCCCAGCAGGGGAGGAGCTGTACTCTGGTTCCCTGCACCAGCCTCTGGGCTGCTCTCCCTCCTTGCAGAGCTCAGCTTGGACATGCTATGTTATGTTTGGTGTCTCTGGGAGATACTCAGCTCCAGCCCTGAGGGACCAGGCCCCACAGCTTTTGAGCCCATGGCTCAACGCATGAATGCATGCAGCATTCTCTGTGTGACTTGGCTCCACTACCACCACTAGGATCCCAGCACCTTCCTGAAGAGAGTCCCACAGGACCCAGGTTGCAGCACTTCAGGCCCATACAGCAGACTGCCCCAGGGCTCAGGGGTGCCTAAGGAGAGCTGGGCTTCTTGCAGGTGCTGCATGACAGCCTCTCACTCTGCAGCCCAGACTAAGGGAAGCAAAGTGCATGCGAAGAAACAAGCGTGTGCACTTTCTGCTCCACTTTTGCTGGTCAGGTAGTTGCTTAGGATTGGGGCTGGCAAGCCCTTGCATTGCACATGCCCTTAAGGGACCTTGAGGTCCATCTGGACTCATGGAGATGGTGCCAACATAACAGCACCTGTTCACAGCAGAAAAAAACCCTTTCTCTCTTTAATTAGTTTCTTGCTTCCTGCCCTCCCTTCTGGGTTCATGTGTTTGGAGTTGCAAATGTGTGCCTAGGGTATGACTCCCACCTTAGATCCTTGATGACCATAAGGGAATGTAGACTGCTATTCTGACCACACACCTACCTTTAAAACTCATGTTTCACTCCCCCAAGCCCTCCCAGCTGAGCATCGCTTGACCTGTCACCGAAACACAGGGCATTCCAGGTAGAAATGTGGTTACTGTGGCTGGAGCATGGGACATGAATCACCTGTCCTTCTGGGGCAGGGCAAGGACAGGATGGGGTGTAAGTCTGTGCACTCAGGATTCACCAGGAGAAGAGCAGGAAATGCTCTTTCCCTAGAATCAGCAAAGGTCTGGCATGGCCATGGCTCAAACCCCAGCATTTCTACTGCAGCAACCCCTTTCTACCAGCCTGGGGGGCGATAGGGGCAGCACAAATATCTCCACTAAACTACTCCTTGGTAGGATAAGAACCCTTTTCTCCTCCAATTACAGAGCAGGTTTAGTGCTGCTGAGCTTATGAGAGCTAGTAAGATCATAACTTGTTTATGCTATGACTTCACCGATGGCCAATATAAATCCTTGCAAGCTCAAAAACAGGAAAGGACATACTTAGCCAAGGAAATGGGCTTTAAGCTGCAGGATTGTTAAGCCTTCCCCCCCGTTCCCCTGCTCGGGCAGTGTGAGCTTATTTCTAACTGTGGGGCTGAGCTTGTCACCCTGAGAGCAGGAAGCCACTTTTCCCATGGGACACAGAGGGTGAAGAGCAGAGCTGGGGTGCTGAACCATCAGACCTTTGCTGCTCACTCACTGCACAGTGCTGAGACCCCAACAGCTCCCGCTGTAGAGATGAACCTCCTTACAATGGCCCCAAGGGCCACTGCTCAAGTTACCTCTGCAGCAGCAGCCCTTGGCCTTCCAGGAAAATGATGAGAGGGGGCTTAACCCCATCAGTAAAGGCATTACCTTGAATGTCAGTGCATGGACTCCTGCCCTTTAAAGGGACTGGGCAAAGGTTTACAAGGGGTCAGTGAAGTTAAAAAGTCAGGTCAAAGGGGATTAATTTCATAAGGCTGCTGCTGGCAAACTCAGGCTCTGCTTTTGGAACATGATGCAGGAGCAGCCCAACCCAGCGTTCCTCTCCTCCTCACACCTACTCACCAATACTAAAAGGACACATCATCTTCTGTAACAGCTATTAATACAGTAACACAAGAACAGCCCAGGAAAGCACTTTCCCATTAAGACACAGCACCCTTTCACCTCCCTGCATCTGGTACTGCTGTGGCCCATGTGAAACACAAGAGCTGTGCAACACCAGGCACCAGCGCTGCTTTCAACCAGCAGCACAAACTGGCCCCTGGAACTCTCTCCAGCACCCTGCTAGCCTTGTCACAAGGTCCTCCAAGTGCTGGGCTGGATGTTCCACCTTTCCCCTGTGCTCCTTGAAGAGATATTATAAGCACCAGCAGCACCTTCACATCCAGAAATGGGGGGAGGGGGGAATTGATAGATCATTGAGCTGTTCTGCTAGGAATTGATAGATCATTGAGCTGTTCTGCTACAGCACCCAGGAATGCAGGCAGGGTCTGAGGTGACTGGCAACCTGCCCCACTGTCAGAGTGTGGAGGAAAAAGAAAAAAAAAAAAAAAAAAGCAGGGGCTGTGCACCTTTCTGATGGCTGAACTCTTGGTAGTATGGGCAGATGCCCAGGGACCTTGGCTCATAGCCCCCTTTCCAACGTGCCCTGCTTCAAGCTATCTGGCAAAAACTAGTATTGACTAGATGAGTAAGGTCTGCAGTCCTGCTGCATCTGTAGCCAGTCAGTGCTTTGGGGGAACAGAGGAAGACAGTGGGTAGCACCAACACTCCCTAAAGGCTCCCAATTCCTTCTGCCTCCAAATTCTCATTTCAGACACTAGCCAAGCACAAAAACATCTTCCTGGCACTTCACAAAGATGAGGAGCCTTATGGACCATGTAAGATACTGGCCTGGACAGCCACTGATATAGGGAAGAAAAACTCTTGTCCTCCAGTGATGCCTTTAATTCCACCTCCCTTTTTCCCTAGGTGAGCTGTTCCCCAAAGAGAAAAGGGAGAGGAGGCTCTGCTCACAGCAGCTATTCACCCTCTCCCCCTCATGCTGACAGCTAAGAGAAGTGGAGGAAGTCTTTCATTAGGAGACTGGGCCATTCCCCACTATATCCTCTTCACCAGTCCTTACCTATTTGACAGCCATTTCCTGCTCCCTATCCATTAACACCACTGTGCTTCCACCCCTCTTCCCTCTCTCCCCAAAAGCTTGCAGCTACTCCTTCCTCCCCTTCCCTCCAGTGCCAGGCAACCCTAGCTGTTAGTGAAATTAATTTATCAGGCTGCTGTTGCTGCTCACAAGGTGAAGTTTGCTTATATGACTATCCTGCTGCACCTTTGCCTCAGTTACCACGTGATCTCTCTTTGTTTAGGTCAATACAGTACCTAAAGTAATGGTGCTTTGGCCAGGAGGGCTAGACATCACTCTAACAATGAAGTCAGAAACGTCTATAGGAGTTGAATGTGTTGGGTCTGCTAGTGCTTGTGAAAAGTAACCAGTTTAGGAGGGACACCTGCTCACTTCAAGGCTAAATGTCTTGCTGCAGGGAGTTCCACCCTGCAACACAGCAACAGCCCCCATTCACGTAACTCACCAGATTCATGGGGGGTTTTAGATAGGTACTGGTATGTGAGGAGCCAGCAGGCAGCATAAGGAGTTACAAGGGAATGGCAGAAGGAGACAAGGACAAGACATTTATCCAAAGCAAAGAAGTAGAGGCTGGGATGATTTTGTTCCCTCCATGGTTCAGTACTGAGGACTGGTTTTAGCACTACTCATTGCACAGCCTAACAAGCATAGGCTGAAAAAGCTGAGCCAGCAGGTGACGGGGGACATCTCTCCCCATTTCTAAATTATAGTAGCATTTTTAATCAGAGGGGCTTCCCGAGTTCTGTAGTAGGATGGGACTGCCTATAAGAGCACATGCTGACTTGTGGGGCTGCAGGGAAAGAATAAACCCCTTTGCTAGAATAGAGCAGGAAAAAAAAGAAAAAATGCAGCTAGCAAGAAACATCAGGGGATAAAACAGTCTCTACCATTTAATGGCTTTAGGATAACACTGTGCCATCTTCCCAGACTCTCACGGAGCCTCTTGGTGCTGCTCTTGTAGCAAGAACTGCGCTGTTCCAGAAGAAGCAGGATAAACTGGTGCTTTCTGAGGTTCAACCCCCATGTGCTCATTCTGTCAGTGGGATCACGAGTGGGGTCTCTGCTGATCCCTGATGGCTAGAAGCCAAATGCTCCAATGCAGTGGTTGCAGCAATGTTCAGTGTGGAAGCTGCTAAACGTTTTAGATCAACAGAGTATAATGTACGCTCTGCATCAAGTGTCCATATAGCTCGCAGCTGGTCTGCATACATACAACTGTCCTGCCACCAAAGCATCACAGTTATTTCAGAGTTTACTCTGAGCGAACTCCAGTGCCGTAGTCAGGGCTCCCTGCATGCCATTGGCATTTCCACTGCCCTTAGCGACGATGGAAGAGCCTCCTGCCTTCCCTTCCATCTGCGTACAGACAGCCACAGCCCAGTCAGCAGCCGAGAACACAGGGAGGCAGTTCTGGGGAAGAGACACAGAGCAAAGTAACCTGGGCTGTAGAGAACTCTGCAGTCTGGATAAAGAAAGGCAACAACATCATCTCTTCACTAAGCCTGGGCCCTCACCCCTGAAGCAATCATGACCTTAAGGACTACAAAGGCTGAGCTTGCAGGTCAATCCTGTGTCCTGTCCCTGGGCAAACATGGCCTGGAGGATTCAGGGATATTTGTGCCCAGCAGAGACTGAGGGCATAGCTGATCCCAGTATGGTGATATCAGGTCCTACCCCTGTGTGAATAACCACCAGCACTGGGCAGAATCTCAGGAAAAGCCTCAACTGGGACCTGCTGGTCCAGTCCCGCTTTGCGGGCAGGTTCCCTGTGTCTCTACCAGGGTTCTGCTTACCTTGGATACCTGACAGGCACAGAACACCTCACCAGAAGCCTGAGGGCTGAGCAGCAGGACTGATGTGCCAGGAGACTTATCACACAGCTTGTTCACTACCTTCATTAGGATCTAGAAAAGGCAGAGAGAAGAGGGGCCAGGCTACAAGAAAGGAAACTGGCATGCAGTAGAAAACATGCCCAGCAGATCCCTCTTACTGTAAGCAGCACCCAAAGTACCAGTGGTCCAACAAGTAACATTGATTACTCACAGAGAGGGAGTCAGCTGGGATGGTATCAATGATGACAGGTTGGTTGCAGTGTTTTGCTAGCAGGCTTTGCGCCTTCTCTTCAGCCTGAAGGAGGGAAAAACACAGCACTTGAGGGGCTACAGGCAGCACAGGGTGGGCTGGATGGGGACATATGTATGCAACATAAGTACATAGGGAATGGAAGCACTCGTCTGTCAGATAGAGGGCGGGGGGGGATGTACGTTAGCAGAAGACTGGCAGACTGAAATCTCCACATGATGACCTATACAACCCTCCTTCCTCAAAAGGAAGCAGAAATGAACCTCTTTAAAAGTGGAATAGAACCACAGAATCATAGAATGCCTTGTGTTGGAAGGCACCATTAAAGGTCATCTAACTGAACCCCGCTGCAGTGAGAAGGGACATCTTTAACTAGAACTAGAAAACGACCTGTTCAGTCCCCAGCCTCCTGGACCTACACATCACATGTCTCAGGCAGGCTCCTGTGGCAAGACGCTCTTACTTCAAAGGAGAGTTCTCAGAGAACACCAAGTCATGAAGAAGCATTTCAAAAGGGCTTTTAATACAGTTGTGTAAATTAGGAAGGCACAAATGCAGTGGGAAGCCAGAGCAATATCCATACGGCTGGGAGAAGGCTCCATCCTGCCACTGTCTTACTGTGTGACCTTTTAAAGCCTGTTTCAGGGCCACCTCATCTTCTCCATGTATAAACAGAAAAGTGATGCCTATCCATCTGTTGGTGTTTGCTCAAAGTGCTAATATGGAGCTCTCCATCCTCCCAGGTAGAGAGACGTGGGGATTCTGCTGATGTCAAAAGCCCAGTCAGTCACTCACTGCATTTTAAATTATGGCCCTGGTTAATGCCACTGAAACGAACACAACAAAGGGCTTGTGCTGCACTGTGTGTGGTTGTACCTGCTTTCTTCTACTTTCTAATGGGACCCTTGTGACTGAGTGGCTGTGAAATGTGACACACATCAGGTCCACTGGCGTACACCACACAGTGCTATTAACAGGCTGCATGTGAACGTGTGGCTGCCACAGTACCTGCTGCAACTCCAGTTTCTTGATGGCTGTGTTGGCTGTTCGCTGTAGCGCTTTGAGGATAGTCTGTAGTTCTTTTCTCTGCCACTGGGGCATTGCAGTGCTTCCCACCACCTGCAAGAAAATTTGCTGTGTAAGGACACTAAAATGTACCTAGAAGAAACCCGATAGTTCTCTCGGAGGTCAGCCTGGAACCTGTCCTCTTCCCACACCCCTACATCATCAGGCCAGCCAGTCACTGTGGCACATAGCTTTCTCTTTTTCAGCTGGGTATTAGCCCAGGGAAAAGCCTGGGAACGCTTTTTCACTGTTTTACCTTCCCCACCACTGTCTTCTCTCACATTCCTTCTGGCAGCAGTCACTTGCAGCAGAGGCACCTAGATACTGGTGGAAATCTTTGCGACCAAATTGGCACCAGAAAGTATCAACGGGCCCTTGCTATTGACCACGGTAAGGTGTGAACCTGGTAGTGAAGAAGTCATGTGCCTCAAGTGTATAGAGCCCATGCTGGGATTTTTCTGTACAGGAGGATAATCCTTACTTTGGTCAACTGGCCCACTTCTTTGGAGAGGTTCTGCACCTCAGGAATAGAGGTGTTCATCTGCTTCATTCGTAGGGAGACAGAGTCCACTTCCATAGCCAAGCACTGTCCTTCTTCCCGGGCCTGAAGAGAAGAAGGATGCTTCAAATGCAGTGATATAAAGAGGGATGGAGAAAGTGGGGAGGCAACAAAGATCATAACCACTGAAGTACTGCTCAGGATCCGGTGGGAAGACACCTACAGACAGAGGCTTTAAGAATGACTGTCCCCAAGAGACTGGAATAGAATGTTCCTCTCTAGATTTGCAGCCTACACTAGGTGGTCACACCCAGGAGGCCCAAACTGTTGTGCACTTCTCCTTCCTCAGTATCTCACACTGAATCAGGATTTCAATGAGAAAAGCTTGGGAGCCTCGTTTACTTCTTAGTGCTCTTTTTCATTAACAAATGTCATCTTGAAACTAACGGCTGAAGAACCAAAATCACTAAAGCTGAAGAAAACTCATTAGCTGTTCAAGCACATTTCCTGAAGACCCAATCAGCTGGTCTTGGTGCATTTCTTATTGCATTCCCCAACACCAATACTACTGTTAAAAAAGACAAACAAACAAACAAACCAACGCACACACACACACAAAACAACAAAAAACCAACAACAAGAACAAAAAAAACACCCCCAAAAAAACGCTCCAAAGCAAATAACAACAACAAAAAAACCCGCAAAAAATGAATACAAGCTTTTTTCAACAGTAAAAATCCTTATGGTTTGGAGCATTTCCTCTCTGCCAGATCTTTGTGCCCATGACAGTCCTGCTAGACTTTAGACCAGGACCAGCAGAGTACCTAAGAAAAGCTGTGGACAGTGAGGACTACTCTGCCTAGCTAGGATACACATCACTCATTTCAAGTCACCCCCTCATGACTGCAGCCTCCCTTGTCTGATTAACACAGCTCCTCTTGGGGGCTCTCCAGGTCAGCACTCCCAGCAAAGCATGCAGATGTGCCCTGCAGCTTTTCATTCCTGTGCACCAAGAAAAGCCTTGCTAGGGACACAGATGCACAGTGGACAGACAGCCAAAAGGCAACAGATTTGCAGGGGTGGGCTTTGCCTTTAGTCTTCCCAATTCCACTGACAGTGAGTCACTCTACTCTGACTGCAGCCTTAAAGGAAGCAGGCCAGGTTGCAGTGCCTCTGACAATTCCAGATACTCAAACAATAGAGCAATCTCACTGACACAATAATAGGCTGCTCACTTTTTCTACAGACCCAGACAGACAGGAAACACAGTGTAGACTAAAGAAAAGAAGTAAAAGGGCTGTAAAAATGAGGCCAGAGCCCTATAATCACAAAGTACAAATCCCGCTGTGATAGGCCGGAGGTGAAAGCAAAGCACAAAGGATCACACCTTTAAATATCTGCCTGGGGACTAAAATTTATAGTCTAGAGGCTTCCAGATATTTTTTGCTAAGTTCTTATATTGGAAAAGGGGGTCCAAGGGAAGGAAAGAAGGTCAAGGAGACAGGAGGCTAGGATGGAGGAGTGGAGGTGAATAGTGAGGTATTCCAGCAGAGCTGAGCCCAGGGGTGAAAGAGGAAGCCACACCAGGCATAGCCAAAACAGGCTCCAGCCAAAACAGGGGCAAGCTAATTGTCTTAAGCAGGAACATATAAAACTGGGCCCTTCTGGTGCTGCCTTGACATGACAGAAATCTTAGCTCCCCCTTTCTTACCTGTTTGGCTTGTCTCCCTGTCACTGCAATGACACGGCTAATCCCTTTAACAAGCTGACGCTCACTGATGATGGCCAAATCTTCGATAGCTCCTGTTTGTAGAAGATGCCTGCAAAGTCAGAAGAGCACAGGTAAGAAAACAAGATGTTCTCTGTGAACAGGAAGCCTGCTTTCCTCTTAGACAAGTCTGAAGTGCAGCAAACCCTCCCCAAATCCAATAGCTTTAATCATTTCACATCCCTAAAATCCTGATGGCACACTGTCAGGCAAGAGACAGCAGAATTGAGGCTACTCCAGAAGATCTTCTGTGCTACCTGCCCAGAAGGCTGCTGTCAAATGGTGCACAACAGCCGGGTTCTGTCTTGCTTTCCTCTCTTTTCCTTCAGCAGTGAGATAAAATGGGATTTCTCTTCTACTTGGCTACTATTGAGCCTCACAGAAAGTAATTTCCTCCTCCAACTCCACCACTCTCTTCTCAGGCCAGCTCACATCCTGGCAAGCAGACTCCAGTCACAGGGTACTAACAACCTCTCCTTTCCTTCTTGGCTATTCAACACTAGATATGAAAGCAACTACAGTGTCTCAGATTCTGATACCACAAGTAAACATTTCAGACAGCTTCACAGGAATTGATCATCTCCACTCCCACGCAGCTTCTTGTCCCCCTACTCCCACAAGAATGACTAGAAACTTGCTCATTTTCAGCTGTATTTGCTCAATTGATTCTGTTTTGGGGTTTTTTTGCGTGTCAGCATCATCCTAAGATTAACTGTTGTTCTACTTTCGTTACTGCTAAAAGCAGAAGAGGGTGAAGATAATTAAAACAATCAGAGAAGTCTCAACATCTCACAACTGTCTCAATGTCTTTTGCTGGGTCCTTAGCCCTCCTGCAAACTCAAAGCACCTTAACTCTGGTGACAGGCCACATACCCCTTTCTCACACTTGCTGGTGCCCTACAACTTGCAGGTTGGTTTCAGACTATGAAGCAAGGAAAAATGCTTTGCATTTCTCTAAAGTTTTCTCAGCCCAGGACTTCCAAGGACCATCCTGTCCTCACAAGATCTTTCTGGTGAGGAAACAATGGCACAGGGACAGGAAGTGGAGCTTGCAAGAAAGTCCCTACGTCAGCCACCAGTGCCCACAAACACACCTTCTGACTGCAAGTAGAAGTCACTTACGTCCCACAGCAGAGCTCCACAGAGGTCTGCATTGCAGCCTCAGAGTCGCGGGTCAGCACACTCTCCACAGGGACCCCCAGAGACACTATCCTCACTGGATCTGGATACCCCTGACAGAGGAGACAGGGATCAGCAGCTAACAACATCGTCTTTAAGAGGCATTTGCAGACTAACTACATGGCTTCAGGTGTCTGCCTCATTTTTGTGTTATTCTAGAGTAGCCCCAGAGTCAGAAGCAGCACTGCTTCTCCCCAAAAACCAGCTACCATGAGGAGAAAGAAACAATTGGGTCACACTACAAGCTCTTGATCCAAAGAACTGAGCTGAAAGCTTTTGCATCACCAGCCTCTGTATTTTAGAACACAGTGCCCCAAGATCTCATCTCTCTCCTATCCTCCTTTCTGAGTTTTGGGAGTCAATTCCCTTGCAGAAACCTATTGTGTCAACACCTCTTGTGACCCAGATAATTCCTGCTGGAGAAGGCTCATGAAGAAGTGCACTGCTGTCCTGTCATACCTCATTCACTGCACGGAGTCCTTGAACGCTTCTTGCTAGGGTGAGGGGGACTTCAGCCGTATGCACAACCTCATTTCTTTTGATCACATCCTGGACCACTTGCTCCACTTGCTGCAGCTGCTCCACAGTCACAGGGCTCTGAACAAATAAATCAAGTCACCTTCAGGAGAAGCCTTCTGAGAGATATAGAACAAAGGAGGGAGAACTGGGGCAGGGCCCCCAGGCAACTCAGCTTGGGCCTACCAATCACCCCTGCATCTCATCTTCCCTACTTGTAAAAGGGAATTGTGAGAATCATGACCCTGCCCACCCCCTCCTCCCACGAGGGATAAGGATTTTTGATGCAAGAGCATCAACCAAACTCTTCCAGAGAGATGCAATGGCCGACAGGTTACCAGGGCCAGTGCTCAGCCTAGTGGTGCTCAGTTCCCAACCACTCTTGCCTGCACAGCCAGCACAGACATTAGATATGTGCCACAGCCAAACTGGTGAACCTCTCAAAGACCCCTCTGCACCACTCAGGTCAGTCCCATGACCGCTGGCTTTGCTGAGTCCTTTCCCTGCTGACTCCCATTCATGCCCTCAGTAAGCCCTGCTCAGAGTCAGGTCAATACAAAGCAGAGCCAGTCATATCCAGAAGGCCAAGTTTCATTGCTCAGATAAAACGTGACCTGTCTCTAAAGAAGCGATTATGGTGAGAGGAGAAAAATCACCAGAGAGAAGGCCAGTCTTGGGATGTTGGTACTGCTGAGAACAAGAAAGCAGAAGTGTAGGGTCACCTTGATATCAAAGTCGAAGCGCAGCCGCTCTGCTGTCACATGGGACCCTCGTTGCTCTGTGTGGTCACCCAGGACGTAGCGGAGTGCAAAGTTCAGGAGGTGGGTAGCGGTGTGGTTCGTCATGCAGGCCAGCCGCTGAGCCTGAAAGCATAGACAAGTTGTCAGGGAGTATTGGTTCTCCACGGCTCGGGGGAGCAGGGGATGGCATGAAGAGAAAAGTGAAGGGCTGCATGCGAGGGGGTGGGAGAGAAGATGGGGGAAAACAACAGGCAGTAGAACTGTCAGATTAATTTATGTCACAGGGCAGATTTAATTTCTTTCCCCCTGGGATAACCTCTATAAACAGCAAAGGGTAGGCTGGATACTTCTGGACAGAACAATGGATCAAAGAATAAGATTAGAGAGTCACTTGTGGGGTCTCCCACTGCACACCGCAATGAAAATCAGTCTTAGGAGTACAAAGGACAAGGCTTTGCTGTGCCCAGGTTACTGAGAACATCACAAGACTCTCAAAGTAAGGCTGGGAAAAGGTTAAGAGCAGAGAGTTATCACCTCATTCACAAAGAGCTGCACTTGGTCACCAGCATGCAGGGTTTCCACAGCAGTAACCTCATGGATCACATAACCACCACAGAGACGAACTGACTCTATTGGGAAAAGTATATCCTAAGCAAAGAGACAGAAAGGTGAGTTAGGACACAGGGGAAAATCCAAATAGTTGTGCTAGGTGCCCCCACTGATCCCTAAAAGACAGGTATGAGGTGGGTGGAAAAAGCTTACTGTGAATGTAACCAAGTGCCTCAGACCTTCTCTGCAGAGGCAGTGCTACCACCCATGCTGATGAATTTTCATAATGAGGATGCCCGTCCACAAAAAAAATGGACAGCAGCTGCCAAGGCACCTGTCTTAAGCATCCAAGGTGTCATTTCTGCTTCACTGGGCTGGCAACAGAAATTTGATCCCCGCTTCAGCTTGGGGAGAAGTGCTGAGCAAGGCACTATCACATTCTGCAAGACTAAAGACACCATCAATGCCCAGGGGTGATTCTCAAGAGCTGGAATGTGGGAAGGAGAAAAAGATGCACCCCATGTAACTTCCTAGGAGAGGGTTAGTGCTCTGTCTGGCAAGGTTGAAGGAACATGCTGCAGTAGTAGAGATCCTCCTTGACACTTTTAGGAGGGATAAGAGTTTTTGCACAGAGTCTCAGGTTGGGCACTGCTTGCAGTCATCCAGGACTGGCCAGAGAAGAGTTACTCAGCTCATGGACTTTCTGATCATTGATTGAAATCTCTCTGCACTGTAACCCCGGCTGGTGAGAGTGCAGCACATTGAAAGGAGACCCAAGAAGACTTTACGGTCTTCCCCCGCAAAATGAAATTGCAAAGGGCTGAGATAGATAACCATAGCAGCAAGTACACGCCTGTGAAGTTACTACTGTTCCTCCCTCACCCCACCAACCCTGATGAAAAGCCAAGGGAACTGTTAAGAGTGAGCAGCTTGCAAATTAACACAGTAAACCAGCCCATCACTTGGGGAATTTTGCCTGGCATCAGTACCCATGGCAGACTTGGGTTCAGGTGGCAAAGGGTCTTACCTGCTGTCCTAAACGTATCATGTAGCCTTGGTCAGAGGCTTGCCCACCCTGCTCTGCATAAAAGTTAGTCCTGTCCAAGATGACACCACAGCGCTGCCCTGCCCCAACCTCCTTCTGGAGAGACTGATCTCTGTACAGCATCAGGACAGTAGCCTGGCATGGGCTAAACTCTGTCAGGGGGAAGAAGATGTCAGCAATTAGTGCATACACCCTGCCAGACTGCAACAGGAAAGGAGGGGTCACTTCCCTATGCCAACCCTGCCAACTCCCAGTCTATACTGAAAGCTGGCACTTTCCTTTGGAGAGAAACGACTACTGGTAGGAAGACAAAGGATCTGTTATTTTGCAACTAAATCACCCCTCGCTTACATAGTGACAGATCTGCTGCATAGCAGGCAAGCAGGCAAGGACACACAATCTCTTCCACACGAGCCTGACACAGCAAGGTGTGGCACAGACACATTCACATCTTCCTATACTGCAAATTTGCCTGCCTTCTATGAAGAGATGACAGACTTGGTGGACAGGGGACCACAGGGATGTCACCTTCCTTGATGCAACAAGATTCTAACATGTTCTCCTGTAGGTTTCTTGAAGCCAAACTGGGGTGATCTGGACCGGACCGGTGGACCATAAGGTGGGTGTATAACTGGCTGGCCAGCTGGCCCCACAGAGAACTGCTCAATAGTTTTATTTCCAACTGATACTCGGTTACTAGTAGACCTACTTGTTAGCTGATACTGGGACCAACTTCATTTAACATCGTCATTAATGACCATCCACAACAAGATACCCATACCCTGCTTGTGTATGGCAACTGGTGGGGGCTGGTTGATACACTGCAGAACAGAGATGACTTTTAGAAGCATCTCAGCAGGCTACAGAAATGGACTGACGGAAACCTTGGAGTCCTCAGGATCGTTGAACACAAGTCAGCAGAGTGCCCTTGCAGCAAGGAAAACTGCCTGCCTGCCTGCTGGGCTGTATGAACTACAAACGTAGCCAGCAGGTCAAAGAAAGAGTTACTCACCCCTATTTTGCATTTCTGAGACTACTTCTAGAGTACAAGAAATTCTGGTTGTACATAAAGGAAGGGAAAAAAAAAAAAAACCAAACGAACAAAAACCCCACCCAACAGCTATTCACATTAAGTGTGATAAAGAACAAGGAATACAGAGGCTGTGGGATGTCTGTCCTTAAAGATACTGAAAACTGAAACAGACCAAGCTCTGAGCAACCTGATCATCTGACTGTGAAGCTGATGTTTCTTTGATCAAGAGATCAGACATCCAGAGATCCACTCCAACCTGAATCATTCCGTGATTCAGAGACTGAGGAGGTGGGACAGTGCTACCTTGGAGATTTCTGACAGTGTCACTGCTGGGCTTTTTTCCTCCATTATGCTCGCTGTAGTGTGTGTATATACACATGTATATATAGGTACTTGAATTGCCTCGCTTTCTGCTTAGTGTGGGTTGCCATTAGCACACTGGTAAGATGAAGCTGGCTGTACACAGCTATCTCTAATTGTTTGTGACAACCACACCACCTCTTACTCTCTGTGGTTTAGCTTTACATTTTCCCTGAGCATCAGCAACCTCAGTTACCCTAAATGATAAAAAGCCTGCACTGGCTTCTAGTGGTTTGCCAGAGAAATAGCAAGTGCACGGCTTCAGACAACTACCTAAACTCTTTGCATAATTATTCTCTGTTCTCCCCTAACACTCACAGACAGAAGCCTAATTGTTGAGGACAAACTCATCTCTAGCAGAAATCAACAGTCCCTGCTTCACCACTGCACAATAAAACCTACTCAGAGCTCACAGCCTTGTCACTCACCAATCCAGAGCCCTCCTGGGGACACAACACACCAACAACAGGAAGAAAAGCCCCTACTTTGGGATGAGGTACAGGGACAGAGAAAAGATGCATCAGCAGGGTGGACAGGTTTGAATCACAAAGCACATCTTCTGCATGCATGAGGTTAGGCAGTAAAAGGACTCTTGTGAGGGATTCCAGTGCCCTCAGACAGAGCTTGCCTTACAGACAGGACCTGGCCACTTACCATACTGCCCATGCTGCCCAAGTGTGTAGGCATACTTTGGAGAGTCATCAGTAGCAGGCACATTGTTGCTCTGAAGCTGAGCCAGCGAGTGCACATCAAGGCACGTATTTGTGTCCTCCTGATGTCCTGCCTGTAGGCCATCAGCCTTCCGCTACAGCAGAGCAAAGGCACAGTTAGATGAGAGATACCTAGGGGCACTCAAACCAGCAACCTGAGCTATAAGGCTAGGAGGAACTTCTTCCACCTCACAAGGAAAAGGCTTGTTTAGATCCAGGCTGATGGAGGCTACTGCTAAACCAACCATATTCCTTCAAAGCCCACAAGCACTCTGTATCACCCCGTGCAAGTCTCCATGCAGGCCGTAAGCAACAGCTAACACAAACCTCACAGCACAGCTTACTGTGTACCTGTGAAACTTCCGGGATATAAAAGCTCAGGACACCAAGGCCTCAAACCAATTACTGCACAGGGTGGGCAGCACAAGCCTTACAGCACTACAGAGACAGAGGAAGTTTTATAAACTCTTCATATATCACTTGCTGTTTGGGCTATCTAAGCTGGCTCTGCTTTGTGTGATGAAGTTGGATGACATGACTGGCAGAGGACACTCTTAAACTACATGATAACCTCCACTCCAGCAACAGTCAGAGTCATACATTTCTTCTGATCTGAAGAGAATCATCAGCCAACACTTCTCAGTCCCCCATCCACAAGCAAAGGCATTGTGACCCCACTGCTGTTTCAGAGATCCTTCAGGTAAAAGGCATGTGGCCCTGTGGTGCATCTGAAGAGCTTCAGCAGAGAGAGGAATTCTGCCTCCGTGCTCAGAGGAGAGAGGGAAGGCTCTGAATTATTCTGACAAGGAGAGTTTCCCCCCCTACCTTTGCATCTTCCAGAGCAAGTTTGTTAAAAGCAGCTGAATCCAAACTGATTCCCTTTTCTTCAAGCATCAAGTCAATCAGATCCAGAGGGAATCCCAAATTTGCATAGAGTGACCAGGCTACTTCAGCTGTAGGATAAAAAGGAGGACATGAAAACAGAATGCAAAAACATCTTAAGATTTGCTTGGAAGGGACCAATCTAGCGTATGCCTTGGTAACTGGATTCACCTGTGCTGTGTGCAACTGCACTGGTAATGGGAAAGGGGAGAAGTCTTGCGGTTGTTCTCGTCTGGTATCGACTATTAATGAAGTCCCACAGCCCCACCTCTGCTAAAATTCAGTGCAGCACATCTATAGACTGGCTGGTTGGGTCCTGAGCTGCTCCTTTGAGTTGTGCCTTGGAGGGATGCAGTTAATCAGTCAATAAAGCAGCAAGGGAATGTTTCTAAATTTCCTGGTGCTTCATTTGTTGTGAGAAGTACTAGAAAACAATTTCAATCTGGAGAGTGAAATCTCCTCTGAGAGATTCATCATTCTTCTCTGCCTGGGGCTAGAAGGCTACTGCAAACATGTGGGAAAGGCAGGCATCTACTACAGTTTTGACTGCAATGCTTGTGAGGACCTGGACCAAACCATCTTTAAGCGCAGCTTGTCAGAGAAGGGAGACTCACCTGGGAAATTGGAAGAGGGCTCCATCTGCTGCACTGTCCGCTCAATGATGTGCCTCCCACGCTTGAGGGAGGACAGAAAAGCTGCCTCATTCTCATTGATGATATCCATGATCTGCCCAAGGATCAGAAGAAGGTTGGCCACTCCACCTTGGGGAGTTCTCCAACTCAGCCCTACTACAGTCAGCTCAAAGCAAATCAAGCAGGTGTCTAACAGGGTTGCTGGGTCTGCTTGTACCAGCCTTTTTGTTCTCTAGGTATCCATCACAACACATCTCTGATGCATTACTAAACAGTGCCAAAGTCATTGTGCCTCCTATCACCACTGATGTCAAAGAAATATTGACCAGGGAAGGCTGGAGGATGACAAACTCTCACTGACAGACATTCATGGCCGTGACCCAATCAGAATTGCATGGCTGGAACAGCCAGAAAAATTGCTCATCACAGTTGCTGTCAGCAGAAGCAAGCTGGGATACCAATCCACTTTGGACAAGAGGTACCCCAGGCTAGGACAGGCTGTATTTGCACTCGGCAAAAGGGCCACCCTAGGTTTTTTTTTAGTGCAACAACTGCCTTATACCAGGACAAGCAGGCCCTAGTAAGGATATAGTAGAGCTCCCACAAGGAAATTCACCACAGATACTTCTCAAGCCCAGGATACAAGCACATTCCCAGCACATCTTGGCCCACCCATGGGGTTATGGAGGAGGCTGTGCAAACTCCTCGAGCTATGTCCCAAGAAAGGGCCGACTTCTGCCCCTAAAAGCAGTGCCTCACAAAGATAATGAAAGATGGGGTTTATCTCCAGAGGATTCCACATTGCTCACCTGGTCTGCATTCTTCATCAGCTCTGGATAGGCATCTCCCTGTGGAGGGAGCCTCAGTTAGTGATGACATCCTTAGCATCTTCCTTGGGGGATCTCACTGCATGCCACAAGCATTATACAAGTTTCTCAGGCAGGCGAGTGTGAAGGGAGCCCCAGTGCACAGCTCCAGGAACAAGGACAGCAGCACAGGAACAAGAATCACACATGGACTTAACAGTTGCCAGCTCCTGGCTGTCTCCCTGTGACCTGCCTCTGCTAGCCCTTGTATGACACCTTTTGGCAAACACATCCATTCACAACAGGAAGAAAGCATTCTCTTTTAGGATGTTGTTAGTACTCACAGGCACAAATTTCAGATGGTTTTAACCAGATACCACAGCTTGGAAGTCACTGCCCTTGGGAAACAACAACGTGCACTTACACAAGGGTGCGTGTAAATGTATGCAAGGAAGGGAACGAGGGGCTGAACAGCATACATGGGGTACTCTTTTTCCCCCCAAAAGCAGCAGTTTTTACTCACCAGCACTTCCACTACAGTAGGTACCAGGGAGGCCAGGAGCCCGGGTGGAGCTTGGAGGACTTCAGAGCAAAAGCGGACAGCCCTGCGCAGGATCCGACGCAGCACCAGTCTGCCAGGATTTGCCAGGCAGCCACATGAGCATCCCTGCCCAGCTCCCACATCCAGCACAGCCCCCACCCAGTTCCTCTGGCCTGATCTACTGATAGAGCCAGCTGCTCCCCACACTTTAAAGTCATCCAAGGATGGGCTTACAGGTTGGAACCTCTTCCAGGCTCCCACCTTTCTGCCTCCCCAAAGCTCATGCACTCCCTGTCTTGGGCTCGCACCAGAACCTCTACCCTGGCTGTCCATATTCCTTTCTAGACCTAGCTCCCTCCACCCCATGCCATCTCCTTAGGTCCTTACTCTGCTCCAGAGAAGCCTGGGTAGATGCCATCAGTGATGCACACGCACAAGGTGCGCACGTGATCTGCCACCACACGGTAGGCCATATTCACATGCCCAACATCAGCATCCCCGACCAGACCTTGATATCTGGGTGCCCCAGAGCCCTGAAAGAGAAAATTAGGAGATAGATCAGCAGAAACAAATGGCTGCAGAAGGGAGTTTCAATCCAAGAGGCAGCCAGCTACACTTGACATACATGTTTCTCAACTACCTTTGAACCTTGTGCATCTAAGATGTCCTCATCAAATCCTTCCAGAGCATTATAGACCAAGACTCTTAAGACAGGTCAGCCAATGCCCTGGCACTGAGGAATTCAAGAAACTGGAGGAAAAATGGATCAGCAGTGCTGTTTTCCCAGCAGATTTCCAATCTGGAATCCTCCCCACTTTCCCTAGAAAGCTGCTCTGGACCTGGCCAGACATACCTCTTGTCTCAAAATACTGCACATGTGTAGAGAAGGCTGTACTATGGTACCAGGCAAGCAGTCTGCATTCAAGGAGCTTCTGTTTAGCTGTGATTGTGAGCAGAAGCACCATCACCTTGTGGATGGCATCCAAGATGGGATTGAAGAGATCTGTGTCATAGTTGGAGCGTTTGTTCTGCAGAACTGTCACCAGCCTTTCCAGGCCCATTCCTGTATCCACGTGGTGCTGTGGCAAGGGAAGCAGGTGCCCCTCCACCTCTCTGTCAGCCAGCCAGGAAAAACAAAAGGTAAAAGAGAAGAAAGAGTCAGTTCAGAGGCAAAGGAGCAGGTGAGTCAAAGGGAATGGGAGTGACAGAGGAGTGAAACAGCGGGTGACTCAACAGGAGGAAGCTCAGGGACAAAACTAACAGCAGCCTGCCTTGGCACTGTCAGCAGCCAAGATTTGACCATTATACAGCCAGGACAGACTGTAACCTAGGGCAAAAAGGCCTTCCCTGAACAGAGGCCCAAGGCCTTCTCCTTCTGCAGGTTTCCCCAGGCTGCTGCAGATCTCAAGAGACCTCTGGGATGCAGCAGTGAGGGAGAAGAGACAAGCAGAGGTTGAAGGAAGACAGAACAAGGGGGATCAATGAAGCAAGGGGGACCAAGAGCCAAACTGGACACATCTCTACAGCTTCCCTCTTGCTCCAGTACTGCCACCTCCTGGAGAGCAGCGAGATGTCTGAGAACATAGGATTTTGGAATCGGACAGGAGGGAAAGGCTCTGGAGTTCAGACCAGATGCCTGTTACCTGCTGTACTGCATGAAGACCAGGTTCCAGATCTCCACTACATCGGGGCTGCCCTGATTCACCAGCGCTGCAGCGTTTCTGCCACCACCCACATGGTCATAGTGGATCTCTGTGCAGGGACCACAGGGACCTGTGTCCCCCATCTCCCAGAAATTGTCCTTCGATGGAAAAGGAAGCACGTGACTGACAGGCACCCTGTAAAGGCAAACAGAAGTGGCAGGGCTGGGGCATGCACACAAAGCACACAGTAGGCTAAATTACAGAGAAATTTGGAAGGGAGGAATCTTTTCTGACTTTTACAAACTCGATAATCAAACACAGTGTCACATTGTTCACACAGAACTACTCTCCTTAGCAGGAACAAGCTGGACCAAACCAGACTGGATCCTATTCACTGGCCAGAATGGCTGGCAAACACAGTCTGGATTGGGCTGACAGAGACAGGCTCTCCACTGGGTCTGTGGAGCCACCTTCCTCCTTGAAGAGAATTCCAGCAGATGTAAGATTTGATCACAGTGGACAAGGCTGAACACCAACTGTGGCATGGAGCTGGCTGCCCTGGGTTCAAAGCCCACGTACAGCCTGGAACAACCTCCCAAAGCACAGCAGTGCTCTCTGCAGCAGCTTTCTTACCACACTGAAGTGGCCATTGCTAGCTTTTGGAGAATACCCTCTCCACAGCTCATGATGGAGAGGAAGCAAAGGATAAGAGATCCCCCTCAAGCCTGAAAAAATCCAAGAAACTGCTTAAAGGCCAAGTACCCCAAAGTGCTCAGAGCCCAGCTGACTTTTAACAGCCCAAACAAACCAGAACAAAATGAATTTAAAACACAACTTTTAGCCCCTACCAAATAAAAAGCAAGCGTGTGACTATGAAGATCGAAATGTGACCACCTGCTGCTCAGAACCTCTTCTCTGACACACTCACCCCAAGCGGAGCCACACGTCCCGGCACTCCTCATCTGCGCTCAGCCCCAGTGAGGAATCTCCACCAAAATAGGTGACATAGAGACGATCTCTGGGGATCTCATAGACCTCTGTCAAGAGCTCCCAGGCCATGCCACATGCTTCTTCCTGAGCAAGCAAGGAACATAAATGAAGCATAGTAGGCCAGAAGCATCTTTTAGAATGGGTGTCAATAACCAAAGTTCATTTCATCTGCTTGCACCCACCCACATGCTTATAAGCGGAGTTACATGGATTACTTTCTTTGCAAGGAAAAAATGTATTCACTAGCAAAAAAACCCCAACAAACTAACATCCATTATCTTTCTTCCATTTGCATACTTTCTAGTAACAAGCATCAAATGAACTGGTAACCTCTTTTCACCATATTAAGCGGAATACGTTGGCATTCACACAGTGAACTCTGATTTGTATGTGGTGTTCACAGCTTCGAAAGCCTGCAGGGCACATTTAGTGATTCAGCACCTCAGCTGACTACCTCTGCTTCAGGCCACAGCGGTGCCAAGAAGCAATCTGGAGCTTAGCAAAACGCCTTTTGCAGACAGTTCTATGGCACTACAGCACAGCTCTGAATGAACGGCCGCGTTTCCCCCTGGAGAAGGCTTGATCCTATCACCTCACCTTAAAGTAATCCCCAAAGGACCAGTTCCCCAGCATCTCGAAGAATGTGTGATGGTAGGTATCTCGGCCCACATCCTCCAAGTCATTGTGCTTCCCTCCGGCGCGCACGCACTTCTGGCTGTTCACCACCCGCCGGTGCTGTGCCAGCTCGCTCCGGGGGTGCCCCGTGCCCATGAAAATAGGCTTGAACTAGAAATCAAGGCAGAGAGACACCCGCTATCGCTGGGTGCCAACCAGCACCGGGAGCTGTGCCTGGCGCTCCCGACACACAGACCCGGCGCGGCGAGCCAGGCCACGCTCCGCCACAGGCCCCTGAGGTCCGGTGCAGGGGACCGGAGGGGCCGTGCCGGGGACGGGGGTAAGCACCTGGTTCATGCCCGCGTTGACGAAGAGGAGGCGCGGGTC
>JAAGNO010031149.1:0-38213 GCA_033439905.1 Ceryle rudis
TACCGCAGCACGGCGGACTCTGCAAGTTGCACTCTGCCCTTCTTCTTCCCGGGCCCGTGTCCTACCCGCGGAGCAGCATGCGGACTGGCCTCCGCGCTCCCTCAGATGTGCTCTGGCTGCCGCCGCTGCTGCCGCCTTCAGTGCATCCTCCTGCTGGCAGCGCTAACCCGGGCGCTGGATGAGACGGGAGGGGGGAGATCGCTGCTGCGGTTCCGCCCGCTTCTTCATGCGGACTTCTGCTCCGGCGGGGGTAGCACCGCCGCCGAGGAGGAGCCGGCCTGCCTTCCCCCCCGCCGCCCACAGGGCTGGGGGGCTCCCCACGCTCGCCCGCCCGGAGGACCCGCATGGCGTGCTACCTGGTCATCAGCTCCCGGCACCTCAGCAACGGGCACTACCGCGGCATCAAAGGCGTCTTCAGGGGACCGCTCTGCAAGAAGGGCGCTCGTTCGCCGGTAACTGCCACCTCCTCGCTCCCTCCCTCACTTGCCCCCCGCACGGTAGGAGAGGTGCCGGCGGATGGGTGGGCGCGGGGCCGTGGGTGCCCACGCAGCGCGGCGGCGGCGTGGGCGCTGCCTCTCCGGGCGGCTCGGAAAAGTTTCTGAGTCGGCGGCCGCCTGCGTGGGGCCGAGGGGACGGGGCTGGGGAGGCGGTGCTGGCTTTCCGCGGTGGGGCTTTAATTGCGGATTTCCGTGGACCGCATCTGGGGCTCAAGCAGACGGCGAGGTGAATTTATTACGCTTTTCAGGAAAGTTGGAGGCTGCTAGAGGGGCAAGCGCGGTGTCGGTGTCGGCTCCAGGTGTCGAGTTTAGTACCTTGTCTAAGATTTTGACGTTGCGGAGGAGAGGGAGCGATCGACCTTCTGGTTTCGGATGCAAAATACAGGAACTTGGGCGTTTGGCTGCGGCGTGTTGTGAACTACCTGTCGACACCGACATCTAGGCAGAACACGCGTGAAGTTTGGGGAGGTCCTGCGGAGACCAGGGACCCGCCGATCTACCATAGACTGTCTCTGCGAGTCGCTAAAGGCGTTTCGTAGGGACGAGCGTGTGCCAGGCTGCGGGCGAGTCGCCGCCGCGCTGCAGCTGGGGTGAAGGACAGCGGGGTGCCTGGGGGGAGCTGCCGGGACAGGGGGCAGTGGGGTACCCGGGGGACCCGTCGTGCCGGGGGCGCCTGGGCGGCTCTGGAGCACTGTAGCCTCTCCTCTGCCTGTCGACAGTGGTAGCAGTATCGCAAACGCTTCCGTAGCCGAGTCTGAACTTTCCCTTGTCAATGTGCCGGATCTCAGTATGTGAAACAATGAGGGGTGCGGACCTGCCATACTCCGTACGGGACTTGCGAAGATACCAGGGGCGCCTTGATCCCTCCACTGGTGGGATCCTTTCCGGCTTCAGCAGTGCTGGGTTGTGGCCCGTAACACACCTGCACCCCAAACACCTTTTGGAAACCCCTTGTGGTGACCAAGTCTCTGCTTTTAGTTTCCTGACCTTTGATGATGGAAAGTGACAAACATTTCATTATACATCTAAAATCCCTTCTGTGTTGTGTGCCAGCACTGATACAGCATCCACAGGTTCTTCCTTTTTACTGTCTTTTTGTGTGCCATATGAATACACCTGCGCTATAGGTATCATAAGTCAGACATTGGCTGAGTTGTGTTTATGTTCTCTGACCCATGGAGCAAATTCACCCTTGTGTGTGGAAGCTCCTGAGATGCAGAAGGCATTAGCTGACATTTCTAGGGACCACTTCTTATACTTAAGGAAGTCTTAAGCGAGCGGCATTTATTTGTATTCCCTGTGCTATGCTTGTGCTTTTATTTAATACCTTCTGCTTATAATTTTGAAAGATACAGGTTATGTCTTGTGGTCATTTTTAAAATGCTGAACTTGGATGCAGCCTTGAAGCTTCAATTTTATAGTTTGTACCATTAAATGATCTTATACTGGTACACTGTGAGGTATCTTATGCATGAGTCTACATAGTGATCTGTGATTTTCTGTGATAGTCTTTAATGGATATCATGTACCTTTCTATATTTAAAGTGTTCTGTATTAACAGACCATGAAATGTCAGTAGACTTAAGGTTATGCTTTAAGAAATGAGAACAGTGGTGAATATTTTAAATACCTGTATCAAATTTCCTGGTTATATGAAGAAGGATTTTTCAGCCTGGATGTTTCTATAGTGTTTATTTAGCATACTTTGTTATTATTGTGTCAGAAACAATACTAGCCCTTCCTGGTATGCAGAGAGACCTTTGTTATCTCAATACTAAGAAGAACAAGATATGGATGACTACAAAGATAATGCACTTGTTTGTGCATGTGGATGTGTGGTGAGAGTCATAAAATCTTTGTAAAATTCTATCTTTTCTTTGCCTGCTTTCACACATTGGAAAAGGATCTAGCTATGAATGTGCTGAAGCTGGGATCTGAAGTTAGTGGTAATGAATTCAGAAAGAGTGGAATCAGAAGTTGACACCAGTGAATCATGTATCAATGGAATTGTGATAGGACTTGCACAGGGAAGAGGATGCTGAGTTTGAGCATGGTGTGAACATTACCGAGGCTAGTGGACAGTAAGCAGAAGAAGGAAGCTGCTTATTTTAGAGATCTAATTCTATTTTTTTTTTTTTTGGAACATGCTCTGAACAGCTTTTCTGCCTCTGAGAATTTTATTTAATGACATGCATTGTGCTACAGAGATACTGCATATACTTCAGTCTGATGGTGTTGTCTACAGGGTTTTTGAGTCCTGAATAGATTACATTGATCAGTGTACTGGTTTTAGTTTTTGCTGTCACGATAGGTGTGCTGTAATATTCACCTGCAGCCAAACCTGCTCAGAGGTTTACTGCCACACCTTACAGGCTAGCAAAGCTGGCACTGAAAAGGACTCTGCTGTGAAACTTTTGAAGAAAATTTTCCAGAATACAGCAGAAAATGGTAGTGGGAATTCAGCAGATGGCCCCCTTGCTTCTGAATAATTTCTGAGCCAAGAATGTTATTAGGGTGCACTGTTCTGCTTGTGGCTTTTTAAGGTGAGATATAAACAAAGTCTCGTTTACTACTTGGTATTTAAAGATCTCTTTGTGTTTCGAAGAAAGTAGAAGGCTGAGAAGACTTGGTGCCTTAGCCAATTTCTGACTCGGCTAATTAGTTTTCTTCCGTTGTTCCCTGCAGCTTCAGCTGAATACAGTATTTTTCATGTACTTCTGTAAGCTGTTTTCTAATAAGGCTGTCAAGCAGCTGCTCTGTTGCACTTAGTTCTTACCTAATTTCTTTGAGTGTGGGGATGGGAAATGCTTCCCTCTTACACAGAGCTACCTTTCAAAAAGCACAACTCTCACCCCATGTCCAGAGGCTCCAGTAGTTCTAAATAAGTACATTGCAGGTACTGGGAAACTATGACTGTGTAGTTGATACTGAGCCACAACAGTAAGGCAAGTGTAACCAGGACTGAGTAACACCTTGTTACACTCTGTAGCAGATAACAACACTGGGCACTTGGAAACTTCTGAGAAAATCTAAGCATGTTTGAGGACTGAGGGACCATAAAGAGAGAACAGGAGGGCCATGGCACAGGCAGCTTCTCCATCTGCTTAAATGTAATCGGGAAATACTAGCACAACTCAATCTGCCACAAAGAATGCCAGTTTTGTGTTTGCCACCAGTGAGGAGGAATGTGTGCCAAGCACCATTGTCAGAAAGCAAATTAAAGGCCACACATGGTGAATGTGTATCATGTGAAAAGTGGTCTAGGTGGCAGCAGGTTAAAAGGATACACCCACTGTATAGCTGGGTGATTAGCTGGAAGAGCAAATCACTTGTGACATTCTGATCATAAGCAAGTCATCACTCAGCACTGTGGCTGTACCATCAACAGCATTGAAAGTGGAGAGGAAAGGTAGTAATGGGAAGTAAAATTTCCATTAAGAAATGCAGTATGAAGATACCAATAATGAACCAGCAGCTTGAATTAATGATCTGGTTTGGGTAGTTTCTATGAAGTGAAAGGGGAAAAATACCCAACTGTACTAACAAAATAATGTAGAAAGAACAATAGGAAAGAGAATAGAAAATGGTACTTTCACTCTTCTGTGCCAGAAGCCTCTGGCAGCTGCCTCCAGCAGAAGTGGCCACCCTCCAGGGGGGATCCTGCACACACTGCTGCAAGCGTGGAGCTGGCTTACCACTGTACCTGCCTCACTAAAATTAAAGGAGAGCACTTCTGCCTATTTCTAATCTCACTGATACCTGGCACTTCATGTCTCAGAGTGGGCGAAGTTTGTTTTCTACCAACCCTAATGCCTGCACTGTGCTGCAAAAAACTAAGCATTCCTGCAGCTCAGACTTAACCTTATGGTGACCTTATTTCCTGATTTTGTGATTACTGTTACTATGCTTTCTGTGCTTTCTGCAACACGGGAGAGACAAAGAACTTGCAGAACATATGAATGTGGTTTTAGCCGCATGTAGCCTTGCTGCTCATGCCTTGTGTTAAACCTGGTTTTGTGGTATGTAACAGTTTTGGGCATATTTTTATTTCAGTCAGTGGGTAGCAATTTGCACATAGCATTGCAATTAAATTTAATAATCTTCACCCAATTTCTGCTGGGGCCATTTCTTTCACCCACAATTAACAGTAATGTTAAACAACTGCTTTATGTTTGACAGCACCTTTCCAGCATTCTCATATTTTTATTGGTGCCTCAATTGAGTTCTTAAAACCGCATCAATTTCTCCCTTATTTTGCATGTGACAGTGATTGTTTGTCCATTACTTCCAGTGTTATTGCTGTTACATCCATTTGCATTCTCAATTTCAGTTCATACACATTTAACTCGCACAGAGTGTAACAGTTTACTTTAGTTGTAGGTGGTTTGTTTTTTGTTTGTTTGGTTGGTTTGGGGTTTGTTTGTTTGTTTTGATTTGTCTTTTTTACCATCCTGTACTATGTATAAGTTTGAAAATGAATGTAGACACTTGGTGGTTGTGAAATGGGTGATCCCTTGTATAGTAGGTTGAGCTGTTAACCAGGCTCTAAGCATTAAAGGCTGTTCCTCTTCTTGTTCTTGCCCTGCTTTCTGGACTACTGCCCACATGTGCTGTCTATGGTAAGCACTTGCCTGCCTGCACTGGGGAGGATGCTTCAGCTCCTTCCTCTGACTAAATGAGTTTTGTCTTGACCACTTAACAACTAAATAAAGTGAGTAACTTTATGCAAATACATTTCATTTGAGATTAGATGCCTTGCATAAAAAGTGTGGTCAAAAGAATCTCATAATCTGAATTTACTTATTCCCTATCAAAAAGTATTTACAAGAACTCCCTGCAAAAGGTTGGAAAACTTTTAGACTGGCCAGAATATAGGCATTTTTTCCTACTTGGGTTTACCTAACAGACTGTATAGCCTTTGGCTACAAGGCTTGAGACTTATTTTTTTCTGGCATTTAACACCAAGAACCTTTAAGTCTTTTAATTACATCTCAGCTGATTACTTTAGAAGACTTCATTTATCATTACCTGCAAATGTAGTTTTTTTCAATTGTGTTAGGAAATCTTTGGGGTGTATTAAGAGAAAGTGTGGAGAAATATTACCTTGAGGAAAATGTTGACTTTTCTGTGGAAAAAAATAGAAAATCAAAATGGTTTTATCTGCCTGCTGAAATACTGTTATTTTAAAATGCTGCTGTAGAGCACTGCGAGAGATTTAATTTTACCACTTCATGTGTCTATCCACCTGTATAAGCCTGGCTTCTTGTATGGCATATCTTCCATGATGCCCTCAAGGTCTTCACTCTGGAAGACAGTGCATCACATTTGTTACAACACACAGCAGAAACTACAATCCTTCTTTTAACCCTGAGATTTAGTATTGTACTGTGAAAGTTTTTCACACTTAGAGCAGTAAAAAAATAGTAATAATAATAAGGGATCGGGAATAATTTCCTTAAAACATCAAATTAAGTTTATTACAGGGTCAAGTCAATGTCAGAGAGACATACAGATGCATACATGGGCCTTCAGGAACCAGAATTCCCAACCTAATATAGAGTACCATTAAAATCTCATTCGTCTCTCCAAGGAATTATATGGTGTTCACTGCAGAAAAACAGAGAGTTTGCAAACATATGTCCACGCAAAAGTCCATGCATGAGAACATTTCTGAATAGCAATAAGAGGATCCTTTAAAAGAGCTTTTTAGTATTCACATCAAGAGTTGCAAACATGTTTTTTTCCAAGATTCAGCCAGCTCTTCTCTTAGCCTTTGAACCTTCAAAACTCTGAATTAACAGTATTAATAACTTGGTTTATGATGATAATCTGCCTAGGTGATATCAGAGGCAGCTACTGTAATATTAGATATCCAGCATTCACTCCTGCATTTCTGCATTTTTTTGTGGGGACATATCACTCCTTGCCTTGTACAATCGACTACTGCACATGAGTAACAAAGTTTGTCATGGGGTATGTACACAGGCCTGGAAATGCTGTTTGCTGCTCAGAACGTATTGTTCTGTACCCAGCCGTAAGACACTTTAATGACAGCTTTTTGTTTGTTGGTTTTTTTTTTTTTTTTGGTTGTTGTTATTTTTTTTTACTACTAGACTAAATTTATGTGCATACTGGATAAGATATAAACATCATCATCAAAATTTTGTCCCAGTTTCATAGTTATGCATAATGATAATTGGCAAGCTGGTTCAAGTAAAGAAATAGAACTATTGTTGGGAGATTGCATGCAGCTCTGAAACAATTCATACATTAATCAACTCTAGCTGATATCAATTTTTCAATTGATGTTTTCCCTGGAACACATTTTAAAACTGATTTAGTGCGTTTGTGTCAACAGAAATATTGTATCTGTATTCTGCTCAGACTGAAGTGGTGAAATGTATCTGATATTGTTGAGAAAATTCTCAGCTGTAATCGGCTGTAAATCTGCAGCCTGCATTTCCAGCTTAGACTGTAACAGGACGGCTTGTGAAACTAGATTGGCGTAGGGAAAGAACTTCCTAAAATATATCCTTTAATAGCAAAATATGCAGTACATGGGATTTTTGAGTTCAAATTGAATTCTGCATGAATACTATGATGAAATGGTCTGCTAGAAATGCAAAATCATAGTTATTAAGCTAGTCTATGTATTTTTCAAATAAAAGTTTTCACATTCAGATTTTTATAATTCTAATTGTAGCATTTTTTTTTGTGGATTTCACAAATCATCAGTTAAAATTATTTGTCTATACTAATCTCCATTTTTCTGTGCTAAGCTTTACATCTTCAGTGGAATTATGACATTCTGTGAGGTGTGAAAAGATCTGACTTTTTTTTTTTTTTTTTTTTTGAGAGGTGGGTTAAGACAGACCAAAAGGTGTGTATATTCATGCCACCCTACCTTAGCCTCTGGAAAATCAAGTTCAAATCTTAATGTCTGAAGCCTGTTCCTGAGCCCTTGTGATTACAAAAGGCTTCTGGTGATGCATTACAGGTTGCCAGAGAAAGAATTAGCCATGATCCTCACGTCAGTTGCTTACTGAATATTGTGGTCCAAATACTGGCTAAGGTGGATGACCAGTGGACTGGATAATAATGATTTCTCTGTGTGGGAAAGGCACTGCTTACTTCCAGATGCTGCTCTGCCTGTTCCACTGTGCTGGAAGGCATTACAGTGTAGGAACAGAATATCCAGGATGACCACAGTCCTAACGGCTGCAGGCCTGTGAAAAAGAGCAGTCTGAGAGGTGTTCCCATCATCTCAACACAGGGTATGTCTGCCTGGTCTGATGAGCACTAGATCAGAAATTGTCACATAGCTATGGAGAACTTGTTTAGAAAAGAAATTAAAAAGCACAGTCATGTAGGTTGCCATAGAGCAGAAGACAAAAGCTCACAATGTGATGTGTATGCAAGTAGTTTATGCATAACAAATAATAAATACATATCCTTTAAATGTCACTGAATACATATGCAGCTTTTCCTAGCTGTCTGAATGCTTAACTGCAGTCCTTATAAAGCTGTACTACTGCTTTTCCTTGATGGAAGTCTAAGGTTATTATATTGTATGCATCTACGTGAATGGACACTAGCATTTCCCTTAACTGTTTCAGTATACTATTACTTCACTCAAGGAAAAAAGAGAGAAAAATCTAAGTGAAAAAACCAGTTTAGTGAGCCAAATGGAGAAAGATTAGGTTGGTACTATATACAAAGATTTCAGTTTTTCATTGGAATGATAAATATATACTTGTCTATTCAGTGTGGCAAAGAGTCAATGTAAGGAAGGCTGAGTAATGCTGGGAGACAATGATTTGCTCACACAATAAAGAGCACTTAAAAAAGAAAAGTTCTGTTTCTGGGAGTGAGTGATAAATTTTTGTGCTTACTAATAATCAGTAACAAAATCACAGATGTGTGCTTTTTGATGCAGACATTATATTTCTATCCTATAAAACAAAACTTACCTTGAAATAAGGGTTGAATATGTAAACTTTCTGGTTTAATATCTCGTTCATTTCTTCTGCTGAAGACCATACTGTATTTTATACCATGTGGAACAGGATTTTTTTATTAGGTATATACTGTACGATACATATGTTTTATTGCTTAGCATTATAACAAGCATATTTTAGAAGTTAAGCTTCAAAAAATATTTATCTCAGAAGATAACCCTCTCTTTAGCATAAACAAAAAATGGTGTCTAAATTTATTCCCTAGAGGACATGTCTTATTTGAAAATGATAACACTTAGTGGAGAAAGATACATCTAGAACAGGTTTAGAGCTCTCTTATTATAGTGAGCAAGTTTTCATTCTGTGAAGTTAAAAAAAGTTATATCCATATGCTAGATATATCCATATCCATTGGGCTAGAAATCATGGAAGCACCTGGGAATGGTCAGATAGGAATTAGGTCTTCTCCCCCAAAAAAGGTGATGGGATCAATAGCCCAACTGCAGTGCATCTACACCAATGCAGGCAGTGTGGACAACAAACAGGAGGAGCAGGAAGCCACTGTACAGCAGGAAAACTACAATATAGTTGCTATCTTGGAAACATGGGGGATGATTCGCACACCTGGGGTGCTGCGTTGGATGGTGATATATTCTTCAGAAGGGACAGGCCAGGAAGGAGAGGAGGTGGAGTGACCCTGTGTGTTAGGGGGTGTTTGGATTGACTTGAGCCTAGTGATAGTGATGATAGGGTTGAGTGCCTATGGGTAAGGAAGTGGATATCATGGTGGGAGCCTGTTACAGACCACCCAACCAGGATCAAAAAGCAGATAACTATTCTATAAACAGCTGGGAGAAGTCTCACAATCACTATCTCTTGTTCTCATGGGGCACTTTGACTTACCAGATGTCTGCTGGAAATACAATACTTCAGAGAGGAAACAGTCTAAGGAGGTTCCTGGAGGGTGTGGAACTCCAGGTACCCAGATGCCTGAGCTGGAAGGCAGGCATTAGAAGCAGAACAAGGTCCCCCTAATTCAAGAGGAAATGGTCTGTGATCTACTCTACCACTTAGACATACGGGTGTATGGGACTGGATGGGATGCACCCAAAAGTACTGAAGGAGATGGCAGAAGTGCTTGCTAAGCCACTTGCCATCATTTATCAGCAGTCCTGGCTAACCAGGGAGGTCCAAGTAGACTGGAGGTTAGCAAAGGTGAAACCCATCTACATGAAGGGCTGGAAGGAGGATCCAGAGACCTACAGGCCCGTCATTCTGACCTCTGTGCTAGGAGAGCAGATCATCTTGCATGCTGTTATGTGGCACATACAAGACAATCAGGTGATGAGGCTCAGTCAGCACAGGTGCAGGAAAGGCAAGTCCTGCTTGACCAACCTGATTTCCTTCTTAGACAAGGTGACCCACTTAGTGGATGAGGGAAAGGCTGTGGATGTTGTCTGCCTGGACTTCCGTAAAATCTTAGACATTGTTTCCCACAGCATTCTCCTGGAGAAACTGTCTGCTCATGTCTTGGTTGGGCATATGCTTTGCTGGGGAAAAATTTGTCTAGATGGCTGGGCCCAGAGAGTGGTGATGAATGGAGTTAAATCCAGTTGGTGGTTGGTCACAAGTGGTGTTCCTCAGTATCTTTATCAGGATGAAGGGATTGAGGGCACCCTCAGCAAGTTTTCAGGTGACACCAAATTGGGTGGCTGTGTTGATCTGCTTGAGGGTAGGGAGGCTCTACAGAGTGTTCTGGACAGGCTGAATCGATGGGCTGAAGACAATGGGATGAGGTTCAACAAGGCCAAGTGCTGAGTCCTGCATTTGGGTCACAACCACCCCAGGCAACACTACAAGCTTGAGGAAGAGTGGCTGGAAAGCTGCACTGTGGAAAAGGACCTGGGCTGCTGGTCAGCTGCTGGGTGAATATGAGCCAGCAGTGTGCTCAGGTGGCCAAGAAGGCCAAAGGCACCCTGGCTTGTATCAGAAATAGTGTGGCCAGTAGGACTAGGGAAGTGATCATCCCCCTGTACTGGGCACTTGGGATACTGGACCTCTAATACTGGGTTCAATTTTGGGCCCTTCATTGCAAGAAAGACATTGAGGTGCTGAAGCGTGTCCAAAGGGCAATGAAGTTGGTCTACAGAAGTCCTGTGAGGAGTGGCTGAGGGAACTGGTGTTGTTTAGCCTGGAGAAAAGGAGACTGAGGGGGGAGACCTTATTGCTCTCTACAGCTACCTGAAAGGAGGTTGTAGTGAGGTGGGGGTTGGTCTGTTCTCCCAGGTAACAAGCGATAGGACAAGAGGAAATGACCTCAAGTTGCACCAGGGGAGGTTTAGCTTGGATATTAGGAGAAGCTTCTTCACCAAAAGGTTGTCAAGCCCTGGAACAGGCTGCCCAAGGAAGTGGCTGAATCACCATCCCTAGAAGTATGTAACAGATGTGTAGACATGGTGCCGAGGAACGTGGTTTAGTGGTGACCTGTCAGTGCTGGATTAACATTTGGACCTGATGATCTTAAAGGTCTCTTCCAACCAAAACAATTCTATGATTCTATGCCATGTTATGACTTCTAATGGGGAAAAGGAAAATAGAGCAAATTAATTTTTTTTTTTTGTTAGCCATCTGCTAGTCTGGGTATCTATTCATAATATTATTTCTTAACCTTAATCGCTGACTCTGTAAGTGATTGATTTTGATATCTGTGGGCTGTGGGATCAGCCTTTAAATGTCGATGTTGATTTGCCTGCATGACAACTTTCATCATCAGAGATCATTATAAACAGCACATGGGAAGAAGATAAAAATTATGTTTCCTTGAAAGGGATTTAAGCAAGTTTACAGAATGACTTAATAGAGCCTGCATAATCTTCACAATTAATAAAATCAAAGACAGAGAAACGTGCTTAAAATCCACAGCAAAAACATTTTGTTTCCGCTGTCTATTCTTGAAGACTCACTCTTGAAGCTATAGCAAGCGTGGATTATTAGGTATGTACAGCTAGAAATATTCAAGTAGGAAAAACAGTTTTCATGACTTTTCTTTTTAAATCTGGAGTTCAACTGCAAATTTGAGTCATAAGGACTTTGAATGCTTTTTTCCTTGCCCCAAATAAGGTTGCTCATCCCAATCTTTTCCCAAAATATTTCTAATTGCAGTAATATTTTCTTCCTGACACTCTGACTAGCACTGTCTGAAGAATAAAATTATGATTTAAAAAGTACTTGATACATGCATTTTTAGAAATTATTTTAATTACTGTGATTTATCATTGTACCAAGCAATACTGTAACCTTGGATAATTAAAAAAAAAATCCCAAACCCACCAAAACCCTAAACCACCCCAAAACATGTCACCAAACAGAGCAAAATAATTAGATTTAGCAGGTGAGATCACCATGAATGTGATGAATCACTGGCAGTCTTTCTTCCTATGTCTACTCAGGTAAAGTTCAGATCTTGACTGACCTTCCATTTGCCTGGGAGCCGTTATAGAAATTCTAATTGGCCTCCTGATTGCCTGTTCAGAATAATAACTGATCAAGTAATTGCATCACCTTATGCTGAAGAGTTCTAAATACATAAAGCATTCTGAGCTGTCTCCTTACAATGAAAGGCTCATGTTATATGTTATACAAGAAACTGTTCTTTTCTATCATTGTTATGTACTTACTTAGCTATGTTTATACTTCTAACCTCTGGCTAAGAAGGATGGCAGCTGTAGGCATTAGGTATTAGAGACCCTTAAAAAGATGGATGCCTTTGATTACAGCATACTATAGGATATAAATTGCAGGGTTCAAATCTCTTACAGAGTTAAAAAGGATATGTGGTATCTGAAGAGACATAGAGATGTCAATTTTGTACTTGATGGTGCTAATATATTTTGATAAGATCTGCATATTAAGAGTGAGCCCTCAAGTACAGTGATTTAGTACTGCAGGTTTTTTACACTGTACTTTTGTACATTGTACTTCATAGTGAGTGGAACAAACATTAAAAATGTGAATCCTTGCCTCTACTCTGAAGGACAGTGAACGAAGACGTAAGCATTACAGCTGATAGGCGTGGAGAGGACTTGGTTTTCAGAAGTGACTGGAAAGAGGAAAGGAAGGGGGATAATAAATGTGGACAGGGAGGTTAATTGCAAAGTAAATGAGTTTGGTACAGATAGAAAGTGCTGAGGCTCAGATCCTCGAAGGCTATGTGTGTATTAGTAAACAACATCAGGGAATGTGCCAGGCACTGGAGCTTAATCAGCTAAACTATGAAATTTTAAGCATTGTTTCTAGTGTGCTTATGGTGTCGACAAAGTAGCACTGTCCTAAATATTTCTTGGAGAGGCTTTGAGAACTGGGATGGGGCTAGGACCTTTACTGGCATGTAGTTTCCATTCCAAGAGAGTTTAGCAGCACTGACATAGGCTGCTCAGTAAAGGCATGTGAAAGCCTCCTTTTTTTTTATCAGGCTTTCAAATCCCTCCACTATCCGGAACTCCAAACTATGTACTGGGAATGCTGCCCATCTGCTGCTGTTGTTCCCCAAACTACAACTGGTCATTGAGAGAATGGTGGGTGCCATAAGTTAAAACTGGTCTGGGTAGCATTGTAAAAAAAATTATGTGGACAGTTGTGTACTAGTGCTTGAGCCCATGTCTTTGCTCTGTTTAGTTACTAGAATGAGTGTAGCCTGGACTCCAGCTCCATTAATGGTATGCAGGATATAGAACTGTATATTGGAGTGTGTTTGGACAGCTGAAGACTGAAGGGTAGTGGCTGGATCTCCTGACACCTAACTGGTGGGTGGACTAGATAGAACGGCTGGATTTCCTCACAAATACCATTACAAATCTGTCTCATGCTCTTCCCAGAAGGTGTCCCCATAAACATGATCTGCATATGCTGACTGAACGAGTGAAAGCTCAGCTTCACCACTCAGGCAATGAACTTCAAAGATAAAGAGCGGGTGAGAGAGGGAATTGGTGAATTAGTAATGAGATTCTTGGAGTGCTTTATATAGTTCTTCAAGCATCCTTAAAATTCACAGGAAGCAGAAGTGCCCAGTGACTATCTGTTCAGGGCAGGATTTTACCTTGTGTAAATCAATGTATTAAATTGATTGCATTTTCCAAGGTTGATTTATGCCAGCATGGATATGGTCCTCAGATTTTATTTAGGTTTTGTTTAGTAAGTAATCTGGGTGAAGTTAGTGAAAACTAGTTGCTAGGACCTCCAGGGGTGAGGTGTCGACTGTGATTCAGTCACAGAATTTTAATTAAAAGTGCAACTGTGCTCCAAAAATGAAACCTTGAATTTTTTTTTCTGGACTTTGTACAGTGACAGTCTTTTCTGTATTACCAAAACGCAAACAATGCTGGTTAATTACAAACCATGCTGCTATAGTGTATACATTCATACAGTAAGTATACCGCCTTTCATGTTATGGAGCACCTCTTTCTTTGATTTGCACACTTCCCTGACAGCACACAGTTTGATCCAGGACTTGCTTCCATGTTCCTTATCCTCGTAACAGATAGGTGTTCAGTAAGAAGGAATATTCTGTGGTTATTCACTGTGGGATGGTGTTATGCTATAGATTTTAGATGCTCATCATAGTAACATAAGTGCCACTTGCTTTCAGAATCTGGATTTCTGGTTAGAATAAATCAGATCTGAGTAAAAGACACATATAAAGCAGTTTTTATCTTTCCAGCAAAGAAAAAGCTCCACAGAAGTCAGTCGCAACTTTTAGAAGTACAGAGCAATGTGTTTCTGAAATGTGAATTGTTGATCAGACTTAATAACTCAGTATTAATTAATACTAATCACTAACCTGGTATTATATTAATATTTAAATGCTGAGCTAATATCCTGTTCTCTGCTGTTAAATTTTTTGTGCATAAGTGAGTGACTAGGCCAGGTAGCACCAGCTGTTGACATAGTGAAGTGATTTGTTTCCTATGGAGGACAAGTCTCATTTTTAGGTTTCTTTTGAAACCTAATGTGTACAGTATTTTATTAACAATTTAAGGCAGATTTTCTGGGCTTGTACGTTTAGCTGCCCTGTTAGGGATTTCTGTTTGCTTCTTTTCCTCTTAGATTCCAGTGCTAATCTCCTCTAATATAATATGTACCAGAAACCTGCCAACAGTCACTACCTGTAAGGCTGCTTGAGGAGGAATCCTTCTCTTTATTGACTTCAGTGGGACCCTGTCCTTGAATGAAATAGGAAGGCTGGCATTTATTTACATATAAGGTATTCTTTCTTTACAATAACAGAGTCACTCTGCTATTTCAGTTCTGTGGGTGAGCACACACCACGGATGCTGTGGGCATCTGGGTGACTCCAGGTCACTGACTGTTGGGAAACTTTGGAGTTTGGTGCTTTGCTGGACAATTCACCTTTGTGTAGTCTTATTCCTTCATGTTGTTGATGCCACCATTAGGCAAGTGAGAGTTAGAGGTATCTTGCTTTATTATCTGGAGTTAGTAAATATTTCCATTGTGATATTAAGTGATGATCTGATGCGGCTGGAAAATTACTACTAGAAAATTAAGTCTGGAAAAATGACACCTACGGGGATGCCAGAGGTTTTGTGAGGCTGCTTCAGTTTCTCTAACTGGGGTGGATGTATATGGTAACTCTCTGCTTGCCCTCTTGGTATGGCCACTAAGAAGTACTATACTACATGCACTCTGGTACCTGCTAGTGACTGCGCTCTCTGTCTGTCTGAAAGTTCAGGAGGATACTAGCAAGAGAACATGGAAGATAGAGTTGTGAAGGGCTGAGTTGTTCATTCTGCCTTTCTGAGATGCACTTGGAGTTCATCATGGTTTAGCAGGCTGGTAGTGATGTGGAGAACTGCCTTGGGAAGGTGAAAGGAACAGAAAAAAAATGGGAAGCTAAGTATGGGAAAATACAGTTTTTTTCCATTGGTTTTGTTTTCATACTGATAATATGTTAGAGAAAAGATATTCATCCATTGCCAAAGGTGTGCAATGTCACAGTGATCTAAAATAATCAACACAAATAAATAAAACTTTGGAAAACAGAATTTTGGCAATTGTGTGTTCGGATATTCTTGTTCTCTCTGGAGCTGATTAATGAGGAAGTCTGCAATTGCCACTGGAAAGCGACTTGACTGTCTCAGTGTGATATTTACCCTACTGGCACTGGTTTAATCCCATCCCCAAAGCAACTGAAATACAGATACCGCTTGCATAGGGTCTTAATTAATTTATACGTAGGGAGCCAGTATATACCTATGGGTTTACAGGCACTGTAATGGAAGAAGGTCTGGTTTTAGTATGCAGATAAGTGAACTGCCTTCTTTGCATGACGGTAATTCCCTTGGTTTTGTTAGTGTGTAAACTATAAACTTACTCTGTTAGCACACTGAGTGTATTTATCACAAACTAAAAGTCTGAGAAAATGCAGCTTTTGTCAGGAAAAAATGAAGAGGTCCCCTCTTCAGGTATGGTGCTGGGAATGATTTTGCCTAAAGAAGGAATGAATTTATACCTTTTTTCAGTTGCAGGAGCACAACTTTCATGGTAGATATACCCCTAGGAAGTGTAGGTTTTAGGTAGGCATGTGCAATAATTTATGTCTGAGCCATTTGTTAATAATGGCAAAGTGTCAGAGGTGCTCAGAGTGCTTATGGCAGGCTGGGGAGAAGAATTAGCAGCAGGTTGTTGCTTCATCCCCTCACCAAGGGCTGGCATTTGTACACAGCAAGAGGTTGGAAAGGTACATTATTTTCCCCTGTAACTAGTATATGAATTAATCTGTGCTTCTCGTAGTAGTTTCAAGGAGTTTTACTGAGCTTGGCTTCCATGATTTTCAGCAAAATCTCTTGTAAAAACATTTATAGAAAATCCTGTCTCCCATGCAATTACTCTGCCATATGCAGTGGCACATCTTACTCATTCTCTGAACATTTTATGCTTCCAGGGGGATTTAAGAATAAATACTACCACAGAGTGCAAAATTAACATACCAAATTAATGTTGTGTTATACACACGGAGTGATGGATAATGTCAGTTCAGGGCTTGATCCTGCATATGCTGAATGTTTTGGTGTTATTTTGGTTTATGATTGGCACATAAACATCTTGATTTTTTTTCTAGATTTAAAAAAAAAAAATGTAATTAAATACAGGCACAACATGTTAACAGAAAACAATGGCAAATAAAGAATACATTAGATTCTTCTGCAAGAACTGTAAGAGCAAATTTCTACCAACATTTTTGTTTTGCATGAAGAAAAACACATTTAAGTCCTATAACTATTTTCTGAAGCAGAAAGTCAGTCAGATTACCTTGATCTCATTATATCATCTGTGTTAGAAAGTGGTAATTGGGGATTACTTTCTATCAGGCTTGACTTGACAGCAAACAAAGTTAACATGAGTGGCCATATACCTGAATTAATTTTAAATGATCTTTAAGGTTGAGATATTCAGGTTGAAATGCCATTAAAGTAAGCTAAATGCTACTTGTGTTTGGAATGCGATCTGATATATAATTAGGTTTCTCCTATGGAAAAGTTAGAAGTTGTGACCCAGTGTTCAGAATCAGCAGCAGAAATGTGTCTTTTTAAGGTTTAGAAATGTATAACACTTAATATAAGCTGATTTTAAATATTTATATGCATTTAATGGTGTGGGCATGGAAGATACTGGATTTTAAGCAAAGAAAATTTTGGTTTACGCAGGATATTGTAAGTGATGCGAGTTCATACTCTGGGTAGTGGGACTGTTAAAGAATGCAGGTTTGAGCAGTTGGTATAATTATATATTAAAAATAAATATGTAGAGAAATTTATGAGGGTGAGAGACTGGGTGTAAGACTTTAAGATACCCAACATTGTCCATTATAATGCTTTTAAAGACTGTCATACCTTTCTCAATATTTAATCATTTTTCAAAACAGAACAAGTTTAACACATTTCAGAGGCTGGTTAATTAATTTATTTGGAGTTTTGGTGACAACTTTTGTGGCTGTTTTTCTTTCCCCTTAATAAAGAGTTTTTTGTAACTAGGTTTTATTTTGTTCTCTCAAAAGAAGAAAAGTTTAAAATGATGGCAGTGTTAGCTCAAAATTCAGGGCAGCATCTTTTGGCTGGTTTGGAAATGCAGCATTGCTGTGTTCTCTCTTGAAGGGAAAACAATGTCTTTTTCACATGCACAATGACTTCCCATGCTAAGTCAGCTTGAATTAAAGTCACTGAGTATTCTGTGGCAAAAGAACTTTGAACCTAAATTTTATTTTAGCTTTCCCTGCTGCAGCCTGAGGACAAGAGGAGGAATATATAGTGTTTTCAGAGAATACTGTAAATCTTGTGGACATCCGTTCAGCAAACCTGAAGAAGCGAAGGACAGAAGAAAAGGAAGGTAATAATGAAAGCTGTATGGAGGAATGCTTTCCCTGCTTCAGTTATGCCTTTCTGGCTGTTCCTAGAAAGATATGATGTGCTTTGCTCTTACGACTCTGTGATGGCTCAGTGCAGAGTGTACACACACGGTGAGCTGGCTAAATGGAGATGGCCAAAGAGCAGAAGGTGAGGAAAGGGAGGTACTAGGAGGCAAACATGACTGTGGTCCCTTCCTCCAAGAAGCACCCTGTGCAGACAGGGCTGTGTGAAGTGCCAGCAGCAGTAGTTGTGAAGCTCCTCCATCAATCTTGAAGGGAAGTGGTGCAAGTAAAAGGCAAATTGAGGGGGTAGTTTGCTTCCTCCTTATGAAAAGGAGGAGTCAGGGGAATTGAATGCATGTGTGCAAGTAGACTCTTTAAATGATCCAGTTTCTAAGCCACAATGTGTATTACTGCCATCTATATGAGATATTTATATAGGAAAAATACATTTTTACTGAAGCTGGAGATGATGGGACCTGATAAACTGTGATACTGTTATTGGAGAGGGTAGGAATGTGTGTGGGAAAATGAATGTGTAAATTAAAAATGTATATTACAGATCTAGAAATTCATTTTAGGTTAATATTAACAAGACTAATAATTTCTCACATTAATATATGAGAACATTGGCAGTAATTTTTGCCTGGATTCAGTGTCAGCATACCTATATACTTCACTTGACACATCTTAGCTCTGAAAATTTTAATGAGATTTCTTCCTTTTCCACTCTGTAAAGCTCTCTATGCACCTAAATGTCTAACTGGCACCCAACTTCAGAAAAAATAATAATACATTGACCTTGCTAAAGAAGGAGAAAATTACAGCAGAAGTGAGGTGGTAGTCATCAGTATCAAGGTCAGGATAGTCTAAAAATGACAGGCCGTTGATATCTTTCTGTATTTTTCAAAATAATTAGTGCAAGCAGTCAGTTTCACATCAGCTGCTTTGAGTTTACAAGTTGAGGTGCAGTTTCAGGCTGCAGCCGCACAACCTTCTTCAGCACATGTCTGTGGTGGATCTCAGAAGTCAGAGTTGCTAGTGGGATTCAGTTGTACAGGTTCATTTAAAAGTGAGCTTCTTTGAGCAGCTTGCTGGCTAAGATAGTACAGAGGGGTGGCATGTGATTGTTTCTGAACATATAGGCATAACTTCATGTTATTTAAAAAAAAAAATCCCATTGTCTCTTAATCTTTTGGGCAAAAGAGAAAGTAGTTAGATTGTGCAGTGTTTGCATGAGGATAAATGAGTAAGTTGCAATAAGGAATCTCCCTCTAATCAGAAGTACATCTTTCAAGAAACTGTTAATAGGCATAAGTAAGAATAATGAAATCTGGGTGTTGGTTTCTAGGACCACAAAGAATACAGATGGTTTTATTTATGGTTTCTGGTTTTTTAAAATTTACCAAAATAATTTTTTTTTTTTGTTGTGATAGGCTATACTTCATTTCTTCACCAAAACAGTGAAAAAGAATAAGGAGAATAAATATTAGTAGCTACTATTATATGTAAATGGATTATTCATGTAAAGCTACTTGACATCTATCCTGGAAATGAAGGGACAGGGTCATATTTGCTAGTGAGGTGTCCTTAATTCTGTCATTTATAATGATAGGAAGGGTAATGAAAACTACTTGTTGAAGACAGCTCATGAAAAAGGTAAGTGAGAGCAAATAGGTGACACATTGGGAAGAAAAATTCCTGGTGGTTAGAGATGACAGAGGAGGTCTTATGTGCGTTATCTATTGTGGCTCTATGCCTGCCTCCTGGATAACTTCAGCAATTCAATTAACCGATGTGAGCCTGTGTTTCTTCATCTATAAAAGGTAGATCATACTTACCTACCTCACAGCATCTTAATAATTAATTTTTGCGAAGTGCTTTGTGAGTCTCAGATGGAAGGCACTATACAAGTGTCAATTATTATTATTATTACTATTATTGCTACTACTGATAGTAACAGTACATGGCATTTATACTGCTTTTGCCTGTTCACAATGCTTTAACATTAACTAATGTATTCCTGCAATGCCTCTCAAGTAGGTACCTATGTACTCTTAGAGATGAAGAAATCCAACAATTATCTAAATTCCATTTTCATAATGGTTACAAGATTTAAAAAAAAAAAAAAGTTGAAAAAATTTCTGAAGTACAAATATCTGTGTGATGATCTGAGCTCTTATGGGAGGTTGTGGACTAGGTTTGGAGTTTGGTCATGGTTAGAAGTACACGGAATGTGGTGCTCACAATTTCTGGACAAATTTTTTTTTGCCAATGACCTCTGTAATGCCTTCCTCCTCTAGTTGCATTTATGAATGCAAAAGGCTAACGATGTTGCTTTGTGTTCATCGTGCTCTTACCAAGACTGTTCTTCTAGGTAGTTCCGAGCAGTTGTTCCTGGTTTTGGCAAAGCTAGGGTCTAAGAGGTCAGTGCTGGCTAACAAGGAGTCCTGGGCTTGCTCAAAACTCTTGGCACTGCTCTTAGATCTTTCATTTCAAACACAATTTTGGTATCTCCCAGCTTAGACTGATCGGGTTTTGGATCATATTTTGGTTGAAAGGCTTAAAATATTCTAAGCTCTGTTTTAGGTGCTTAAGAGTTTGGGTAGGGGTTGTTTGGTGTTTTTGTTTGTTTGTTTGTTTTGTTTTAACTTCACTAAATCTGTCTCTTAATTTGAGATTTTAGATTTGTGGTTTTTGGTTTTTGGTTTTTTTTTCTAAATTGCACATTATTTCTTTAATCTGTGATATCTTGGAAAACTGGAACTCTAAATTGCTCATCTATCTCTTTGGGACCAAATTCCACAGTAAAGAAATAAATATTTACCCATGGTTCCATTGCTGCCTTTGGTGTGGGCTCAACAGCTGACAGATATCACTGCATCTGGAGGCACTCTTTTCGAAAGCAACTAATTATCAAGGTGGCAAAATGTCTTTGATACACAGCAGCAATGGGCTCCAACGCTCAGTCATTCTTCCCAAGTCCAACAGGTGTCTAAATTCCGCTTGCTGGAGATGATGTGTCTGTTGCAGCACATGCAGGCAGAGATTATATGAATGCATGGTGCGGGCTCAAGCAGCAATCCACAATTTTAATGCACTTAAGATATAATCATTATCAGACATAAACTCTGTTCAGTTTATGTGGATATAGCATGATTATAATAACAGACTGTACAGGGTGCTAAGGTATTCTGGTCTGTGCTGAGACCCCTTTACCCAAAGAATTAGGATATGTGATCCTTTTCCTAAGGCTTACCAGGAGGAGAGCTGCAGTGTGATGATTATGGGCTATAGTTTAAGGCCTTATCCCATGGTTTGCCTGTGAGGACTGCACTGGACCTTTTCCCCTGTGGACACCCTCCAGTAGACTTCTACTTGAAACAGAATGAGGTGTAAATAGTTTTCATTCCAAAACTTTCAGGGTTCTGTTTGTTGCTTTTCTTTGCTTTGTTTTGTTTGTTTGTTTTAGTTTAGTTTTGTTTTGTTTTCAATCAAAAGCTGAAATCGGATTTGTCAAAAAAACTCCTAATTGGCCTCTGTGATCCAGAAGACCAGTTACAGCTCAAAATCGTGTATTTAGGATATGTATGGTTTAGGGAGTGAGGAAGACTTGCCTTTGAAAACATAAGTTCAATCATTATTTGTATGCAGACAATGTCAATGAATCATTTATGTAGCACACATGTAAATGGGAGCAAAGTGTGACTCAGCATTTTGTGATGAAAAGCAGATACCCAGACACATCGCCTTGTGTTAAGTGTTGCATTCCCAGGCCGTCACTAATGAGAGCCTTGGAAATCTGTAAGTAAATGTTTCTTTGTGTCCTAGACATTAAAGGTTATAATAGCAGCACGCTGCTGAAATCAGTTTAAAAGGCAAGAATGCTTTTCATGAAAACAGTAATGGGTAAAAGCAGACTGAATTTGAAATTCAGGGCAGGCACATGCTTCAGGCTTGCCTGAGAGGTGAGCTGTCTGGAGACCTCTGCATTGCTCATAATGGTGAAAAACTGGAAAATGACTAATAGCAGAGCTGGTTAAATGTGCAACAGGCATGTGTGGGTTCTGTATTGAGACAGTCTTACTGCTTTCTGCAGACAGGCAGTTACAGGGTCTCTCTGCCTCACTCAGTAGAAGGGAGGCTTCCAGAATTAATGAAGGAATAGGAATCATAATATAGGCATAAGCAGCAAGACTACCTTGTGCCCCATACATGCTCTACATTTCCCTGCTTCCTTACTTCAGCTCGCCAGTGGCACAACTCCATTCACTTGTACTGCCACAGCATTTGACTTTTTGCTTCAGAAAGGGATATTTCTCTAAAAAGTGATTATCATATACTGAGTATCACTAGTTTTAGGGATACTATCTCGATATCTTATTACACCTTTTGAAAATAAGCTTCAGTCTCGCAAGCATTAATTGGATTGACAGGCTTACCTGCATGAATAAAAGTTCAAGCATTACTTTGAAGCACAGAGTCAATGCGAGAAATCATTAGTTTTGATATATCCTCATTCTGCTTTTAGTGTTCTCTGTAATTTCTTTCTGGACAAATTATCCCCTGTCTTTATATCAGCTATATGTAAAAATGTTTTTTAAACAAACTTTAAAATATCCTTTTTTTTTTTGCACATAGATAAAAATTATCTGAATTAGAAAATAGCATGCAAGTGTTCTAACCTAAATAAAATTTCACGTTCAAGCTTGTACAGTAAAAGATTTTAAAATTTCCTGTATACATGGACATACAATGCCAAAGTGTGTCATTAAACTACAGAAAATTGTGTCCAGAGGAGAGCTACCAAGCTCATAAGGGATTTAGAGAGCAAGTCGTATGAGGAGAGGCTGAGGGAGCTGGGCATGTTTAGTTTGGAGAAGAGGAGGCTGAGGGCTCTCATTGCCCTCTACAGCTACCTGAAAGGAGGTTGGAGAGAGGTTGGTGTTGGCCTTCTCTCCTTAGTAACTACTGACGGAACCAGAGGAAATGAAGTTGCAGTAGGGGAGGTTTCGATTGGATATTAGGAAGAAATTCTTTACAGAAAGAGTGGTGAGGCGCTGGAACCACCTTCCCAGGGAGGTGGTTGAGTCACCATCCCTGGAGGTATTGAAGAAATGGGTAGACCTGCTGCTTCAGGACATGCTCTAGTGGCAGGCATGTATGGGCTTATTTTGTGTATTTTGTGTTTAGTGGGTTTTGTGTTTTTGAAGTCATGTTTGATCAGGGTATTGAGGTGTTTGGTTTGTTTTTTTTTTTTTTTTTTTGTTATGGGTATGGTTGGACTCATTGATCTAGGAGGTCCTTTCCAACCATGAATATTCTGTGATTCTGTATTTAATATTTTCCAGAGGCCACAAAAGAGGTTTTAAAACTTATTTAATTACTTCAAACCTCCTTTCAGGTCTAACATTTTAAGGACAGTTTGATGTATTATAGGATCCCATTTTATAGAATTAGGTGAAATGTAGCTGCACCAGGACATGTTTCTGTGGCTATATTCTGTGCTGGTTTTTATTTATTTATTTTTTTTAATATGACTTGTCCTCCATATTAACCAAGGAATTTAAAGTAAGGCACATATTTCTGGGTAATTATTTTTAAAATGTACACCTTGAAGGAAACCTCATGCAGACAAGACTTGACCATATGAGTGTTGGTAGTCACTTGAATGTTGAAATTTATACTTTCTAAGTTGTGTAAGAGTTTGGGACGGCTTTTAAATTATTATAAAACAAAGATAATTTGCCTTTTGCTTGTAACTTAGCTCATCAGTTTTCTCTAGCATACCAACAGTGTATCTCCCTTATATTGATGCAGTCCGAGTGCTTTCTGGGAGAAAAATATGTGACTGTGATGTTTTGTACCTCTTTCCTTTCCAGCAAGACTTGAAACAGAAATATTCACAATATTGAATTTTATGTATAAGGGAAGTTCTTTGTGCCAGATGGTCTAGACACACACAGTCAGGATATTTGGTGGTTGTTGGGTTCTTAGAAATGAAGGGATGTTTAGATAGAAAATATATGTCCAGAATCTCACCTCAGCTCTTCCAGGTTTATACCCATGCAGCCCTGTTGATGTCACTGCTGTTTTTCAATCATATTATGACTATCTCTTCAATTTGGAGAGTGTGCCTTGCACCTAACTGTTATAATTCACATCAGGATATTTTTTTCCTGTTAATATGGTATATTTATGCCTGTGTAGCATGTGAGAGAATATGAGGTGAAGCTGCTGTACTATTGTATTGGGCATTTGTCCATTGCCATGTAGCTTAAATTTCAGCATCTGAAATTTGAAATATTGTAATCCATGAATGAGGTTTTTTTGGAGATGTCACATCTTTGTTTAAGACAATCAGTATTTAAAATGTAATCTTTAAAAAATACTAATGCTTTGTGTAATTATGTAAAATAAGTGATTTCTGGGGTCTACATTTGACTTGCTTGAAGGGTAGCCCATGTGTTGTTTCTATTTTACTGTAGCTTTGTCCATCCTACAGCTGTGGCTGTGCTTGCAGTGACAATCACAAATTGGTCAAGATGCTTAATTTTTTTTCCCCTCATGGCAAAGAATATCTAGAACCCAGAAAATGTGGCAACAGTTTCAGAGCTCCCCAGGACTTATATATCATGTAATGAATTCACATCAGTTAGTTACATCCATATACACTAATCACTCCTGACTGCAGATACTCTTCCTCTGGTTCTGTGCAAATCTCCTGCACAACTATCTGTAACTGTTAGCAGGCATCAGCCCAGAGAAGAGCACTAAGAAGGAACTCCAAAGGATTTAAATTGCTCTGGAGCTGGGAAAGGAGCCTGCTTCTGCCTGTGGACATAATTTGAGAACTGTACAAAGTCCTTTTATTAATTCTTTGTAAGGCATGAGATAGAACAAGGATATCCAGCCTTTTAAGACAGGGTAACAAACCAGGAATCTTTTCAAGTGATTCAGGGAGAGAATTTTGCCTAGTAGAGGTGAGAGCTGCTCCTCACGCTCTATTGTTAAGGATTTACAACAGATAGGACATAATCTATTGATGTTTTCAAGATGCAGCTTCCACTGTTTAAAAAAAAAAAGCACTAGAAGCAATAAACTCATGCATGTAATTAAAAATTACTGTGTGTATTAAATATGTTGTTCCATTAGAAGAAGCAGTTTCAGCTAAGTTTGTCATGATCTACTAGATGCTGGGTGATTTACATAAAATGGTATAGTAATTGTAGGTTGATTCTTGTGGACATATGCTTAAATCTCTGGATTGCTGTGCAACACAAATTGGTCCCCTGGCTGGAATACTGGCTGGAATACTGTTGGGAAATAAATAAATGGGAACAGGGAGTAAAATAATCTCTCATCTCTATAGGTGGTTTCTAATATTCACTTCTTTATTGCTGCAGGAGATGGGGTAGATTTTCTGTGATGGGACAGGCAAATTTCCAGGCTGTCACTGGAATCATTTACATTTGCTTTAAATGCTTACACAGAGGAAATAAAAATGTTGAGGTTAGTTATATGAATCCATATTCCTAATACAAAACAATGTAATATTAAAATGCATATAGATCTTTTTTCCTTTTTCCTGTTTTTCTTTTCATCCAACTCAAAGGATGCTTTCCTGATTTATTGCTTATTTACTGATATGATAAGCTGTAGAAGTTGTTCCAATTTAAGGTCAATCTGTTGTTTCTTTTTTTCCCATTCATGACTCATCTCTAATTGTTGAAAATCTATTTCTATTTATATGCTTGAGAACAAGGTTACTAACCAGTGCTTTAGAAAAACCTACTCCAAGACATGCTTAGGATCATAAGCAATCAGACTCTGAAGTGAACACTTGCCCTTCCTCTCTCCCGTGCTCAGTGTAAGCCAAGTACCTAACCTGCCCCTTCCTTCCCTTAAGTTCACTGTGGGTTACTACACTTCATCCATCCCAATTCCTTCAGACAGACAGTGAATGGTGCACAAGAGAGGTTGTGGTCATGTGTGTAAAGGTCTCTGCCATCAGATTTTTCCCTTCTTACTGGTGATCCTCTGCCCTGCTGCAAGTCATCTGCAGGCCAAACACCTCTGAGAGTATCCTTGTCCCTATGTGGGTTGCCCACAGTCTTTGTCATGGTCCCTCAGAGGTGTCTCTGCTCCTTTGTCATGGAGAGTTAACTTATGAGAGTGCATTTCCAGCTATGCCCTTCTGGGTCTTCTCTGCAGTGTGTCTCCTGCACCTAGCAGCTGCCACCTGACTGGTTGCAGTTTTGGTGTGTGAGGGGAATTGTGTATCTGCAGTCGTTTTTTATTGTGACGTGGCAGTTCACGGCCTTCTCTCACACGTTACCACTGCAGCACCCTGCTAATAAACCCCTGCCATTTATGCTCAATACAACTTCTTTCTTACATAAACATCTTTCAGAAATAAACTCTGTTGTTAGGTTTGCATTGGACTTCCTATTCCTTCCCTTGGAGCAGGCATGGCTATTGCAGCATCTGGCAGCATGCTTCAAGGTAAACCAGAAACCTGCACCTAGAATGTTGCAAGGTGCTTCACTGGCAAACATCTTGCTGAGGCTGGGGAACTTGGAGTCTGTTTGGATGCTGTAAATGTCTTTATTCCTTGGAATAAAATAAAGCAGATTTGAGAATTTTTCATTAATTCTTTGGTTGGTAAATTTAATTGTAACTGAATTTTTCCCAAAGGCACAGTTATTTTTTTGTTTGTTTGTTTGTTTGCTTTACTTTAAGAACTTCCCCTGTTATTTGCTAGATCACAAATGTATTTGTGTGGTGAATGGAGATCTAGCTTTGCCTGATCTTATCTTCCTTTCCTCTGTTCTATTCCACATTCACCTTGGCTTGCTGAGTGAATTAATTGTTTATGGTGACTGGGATAGTACCTACAGGCAGAGGAATACAGATATAGACTCCACCTGGAGTATGGGTGCGTGAGACGCTGCTTGCTCTAAACCCAGTAGGGTAGGGTTTTCAAGAATGTGCAACCTCCTAAGACTGAGCCATTAGCTCTTCTAGAAGCTGCGTTTTTAAAAAGTATGTTTTACCATGGAACAAATTCATAGTCTTGTTTTGTAGCACTGAGGAAAAAAACATGTGAGATTCTTCTTTCTGTGTCTTTATGTATTTTTCATGTCTAGTAAGTCCCGTGTTCATTATGAAATCACATATGCTTTTTGGTAGGTATGTTGTGTTTTTTAAAATTTTTCTTAAGTTCTTCCAAGTGATACCATTACATACTTGTAGACAAAGTGAAGCTCTGTTATTTGCTATCAAACCAAGAAATTGAAGTGGGCTGAAATGAGAATAACATGAATTTAAAGTTTATGTATTAAAATAAATAGGAAACATTTTTTTTGTCTATTAGGCTCATGGCAGAAGTTAAATTAAATTCAGCCACAGAGTACAGAAAAAGCAAGATTAAATCTGTGATGCACTGTGGTTTGTGAGTGGAAAAGAATGATTCCTGCATATGTTTTACAACATCTGAGTGGAAACACTGATTCTGCAGCATGGGATAGGAAATACAATCAGTGCAGCTGAAGCCAGCATCTATTTATCTTAAATTAATCATTCTCCAAGTAGGCAGTTGATATCCTAGTGCTGTGTGCCATCTTTTTTACATTCATACAGCACACATAAACCAAAGACCTGTTATTGTAGGAGCTGAAATATATTACAACACACAGTTTGTAAATGTTTAAAAATACACTAACTCTTTCCTCTATGTTCAGCTGACAATCAAACTGTATTAATAATTTTTCTTTTAATGCTTACAATTATTAGACACTTGGAAACAGATATACTTAGAAAATTCTTACAGTTTCACAAGTATAAAAAATGGGTTCAAGATCTTTGAATACAGGAGAAGAAAGAAAATCTACAGGCAGATTTCAAGCTAGAAAATTTTAAAGTTTGTTTGGTGTTTTTAGTTCAATAATTTTTATTTCTGATTTTCTCCAGTATGGAGACAAGCAAAAATCTGAGAGTTGTTTCTAGTTGCCCCTGAATTTATAGGGAATTGCATAGGTCAGATCTTACTCTCACATTCTAGATTGAGTAACATGAGGAAAGTTATTATTTTTGGCATTTCGTTTTGGATACATATAGGTTAATTGAAGAACAGAAGAATTCAAGCATCAGCAATGCTAAAGAGAGACCTGTCTTTGAGGCACAGAGTCTCCAAGGCATTTAAGTATTTCTTTTCATTCTGGGACAGAGCCTGAGGTTTTGTTGGATGTAACCTCATGTGTCATATGAGTGAATGAAATAAAAAGATAATTTACTGTTTCATAGTGCAGATGTAGTAATTAGAAGAAATTAAAGGGAAGAGGAGAGTCAGTCATTACGTGAAAAGCAGGTAATGAAGCAGGCAAAATTTTCTTTTAAAGCCATCATTTTTTTCTCCTAAGTATTGATGATATCTGACAGTAATTGCCTGCCAATCAAAGTACTACAACTGGAATCTTATTTATATTTGTTCATTCTCATATTATCACAGCTTTTTTTTTTTTTTAATTCTTCCTCCTCCAAGTATTCTTTGTTTCTGGTTTTAAATCAAAACTACTTTAAAAACAAATAAAAAAAAAGTAGGATTTAGAAATCCTAAATGACAACTTTTTAATGTTGTTTTAGCTTTTAATCTTTTCAGAAGCCTTTATTTTTTCTGTAGTGACATGCAGCATGTACACAGACAAATACTAGCTTTACAGCAAAGTTTGCATTTGGACTCCTTAAACTCTTACAGACTGTTCACTCTGTCCATATGCTAGGCCACTTTTCAGACATGCCACGCTGAAGCACTTCTGCAGGATTTGCCACCCCCACCCCTAAACTGGGCTATGAAGTGACTTCTGGTCTGTTGTGCTGTGGTGGTTTAAACTGAACTGACATCCTATGAAGTGTGGGTAAGACATCATTCCCTACCTGCAGCTGTAGCTTCATTTTGAGGGGTGCCAACTTGCAAGTGGTGGGCAGTCAATCTTAAATCACTATTTCTGAAGCAGATAGCTTGACCCTAATATTTCTCCAGGACAAATGCTAGATGCCTGTACAGAACCAGAGGGAAATATTTTCTGCTTAATAGAAATAGCAAAATAATCACTTGGGCTCACCTTAAGGTGTCTGGGTGCCAGTCTGGCCTCTCTCACCCCAGGCACAAACCCTGATCTAACAATGCCAATCACTGCTGTGGAGTCACTATGGTTTCTCTGAGCAGCATGGACAGGGACACTTTTCACTAGACCAGGGTGATCAAAGCCCTATCCAACCTGGTCTTGGACACTTCCAGGGATAACACATCCAAAGCTTCTCTGGACAACCCGTTGCAGTGTCTCACCATCCTCACAGTAAAGAATTTCTTCCTAATAGCTAATCTAATTCTACCCTTTCTTTCAGTTTGAACCCATTACCTCATGCTATCACTACGCTCCCTGATGAAGAGTCCTTCCCCATCTTTCTTATAGGCCCCCTTTAAGTACTGGAAGGCTACTATAAGGTCTCCCTGGAGGCTTCTCTTCTCTAGGCTGAACACCCCCAACTCTCAGCCTGTCATCATAGGCGAGGTGCTTCAGCCCCCTGATCATATTCGTGCTTGAGAGCAGGTCCATGTCTTTCTTATTCTGGGGACTCCACAGCTTAACATAGTACTCCAAGTGGGGTCTCGTGGTAATTGAGTAGAGGGGGAAAATCACATCCCTTGACCTGCTGGCCACGCTTCTTTTGATGAAGCCCAGGGTGCAATTGGCTTTCTGGGCTCTGAGTGCACATTGCTGGGTGATGTTCAGTTTTTCATCCACCGACACCCCCGAGCTGATCTCTGCAGGGCTGCTCTCAATCCACTCATTGCCCAGCTTGTATCTGTGCTTGGCATTACCCTGACCCAGTTGCAGGACCTTGTGCTTGGCCTTGTTGAACTTAGTGAGGTTCACACAGGCCCACCTCTCAAGGATGTCATGGTCTTTCTGGATGGCATCCCTTCCCTCCAGTGTGTTGACCACATCAGGCAGCTTGGCATCATTTGCAAACTTGCTGTGGGTGACCTCGATCCCATTATCCATGTTGCCAACAAATATGTTAAACATCACTGGTCCCAATACTAATCCACTTGTCACTGGTCTCTACTCAGACATCAAGGTGTTGATCACACCTCTTTGAGCACTGCAGTCATAGGAGCCATCCCACCATTTCTCCATGATAAAGATCATAGCCCTGCAGATGTGTGTGTGTCTGTGATCCCTTTCCAAGTTCTGAGCACCTATTGCTGGCACTGACATAAAACTGGTAGGAGTGGGATGTATTGAGTCTCCTCTCCTCTTGCAACTTTAAAGCCTTCTTCACCAGCTTGGCAAACCTGTGATCAAAGGTGCTCTTCCCTTCTCTGACAGGTGGACCCCACCTCCAGGAAATTCTTTATCCATTGGTAGAATGAAAATTACTTGGTTTTTTGTGTGCCTAGATGCAAACTTTGTTTTTGTCATGAAAACATAGATTGAATGTGTGTTGCCTAATGCTAGTAGTTAGAAAGCAAAGGTGTTCAGAAGTACTTTTTACTAGTAAGTATACCCTTGCCTCTGTGTGTATTTGCCGTATATATACCGAAAGATTTACACCTTCCTGCTGTTTGGTGCCTACATAACATAATGTACATAGAGGACTGAAATATGTCAAAGCAAGACAAGGTTCTGTAGGGAGCTTAGGTAGCTCAAGTTAGAGTAACTGCACAGCCACAGGCTAGTCTTACATTTCCAACTGGTTATGAAGTTATATCAGATCATATATTAACTGGAGACTTTCTCCTTTTAACTCACTGAAGTATAAGTGAAGCCCTGTTTTATTAACAGATGGAAATGAAAAGAAAGCTTACACAAATTTACTTCCTCGGTTGTTCACTTCAACTGTAACATTCGTTTGTAATTTTACACCTGAAGGAGTGGCAAGCCAAGGTTTATTTTGAAAGCACCGTATTTACTTTTTGTCCTCTACTATGTACCTTTTAGAGAAGCACAAGGTGAGGCTTTATACATCCACAGTCCAATTTTCAGAACCAGTGAGCATCATAGATTCCTGTGATAACATCTGGAGCTGTATGTCTTAACACCTCTGAAAAATCAGGCCTTCAGATGTTATTGCTTCATTTCCTCAGGCAAATTGTCTCACAGTAGCTGGCAGAATGAATGAGAAGCTCGGAGTGCCGCAGTTCAATTTCTACTAACATTTATGTCATTTGAATGTCAGGATGGGTTTTTAAATGTTTTCTCATAAAACTAAGTCCACTGTCAACAATATTCCTTGCTCCGATTAGAGGAAGTACTCTACAGCTTAATAAAATCTTAGACCAAACAGAGAGCTGCCAAAGTTTCAGAAGAAAATATGTGAAGCCAACTCAGCCTTTCTCTGAGCTACAGACATGGCATGGAAAGGTGAAGCATGTAGGCAAGAGCTGATCTCCCTTTCACCTTGATGTGCAAAACAGCATTTCATGATGCATATGCATGTTTTGCTCTCTCATCACCTGGGGAGAGGAAAGGGTAGATGTAGCTTCCTTCGCTAAATCTTTGTGATGCTTGTGTGGAGCATTTTCCTTATTTTCACAATTTCTGATTTTCCTTTTCATTTGATTTCATTTGATTTCTCTCTGATATGACATGTTGGATTTTTTTTGTTGTTGTTTGGTGTTCTTTTTGTCTATTTGTTTTCAGAAAGAAGTAAAGTTATTCTTTAGAAATAATTGTTCCTGTTATTTCTTCCTAGTTGAGTTTTTTACTCACTTGTGCTTGCTTTGACAGTGACTTCATTGCACAGAAAAGGTCTTCTAGGGTGGTATTTACATTTCTGTGTCTGGTAGTTCAGCTTTACTTGAAACCTTATGGGAAATAATGTCTTTCTGGTGGTTACTCCAAGTATGTTTTTTATGCCAAGTGTGTAATAGCCTTCAGTACAGAAACTTGAATGTCATTACGTAAACATGCCCTTATCCTAGGATGGCGTCATTCTGGAATATTGTATTATGCAGGATATAGTCAGTCTGCTGTTGTCAGACTGCTATCCGGAAAATAACTTTTTCCATTAAATTACCAGTGTACCTATTTCCATTCTCTCTCTTTCTTTCAAATGAGGACTTGCTGCCATGGTACCCTTTTTTGTTCAAAGACTTCCACTTCTCATTCACCACGTTCCCTCTTCTTCTTCATGCTCCTGTTCAGAGCCCCTTTTGAGAATACTTCCAGTGCTGGTATCAGCACCAGTAATGCCATTGCTTCTGATACTGCTTCTGCACTGCACTAAATTTGTCAAATAACTTCAGGGCATTCAGGGTATTAATCTTAAGTGGTCTGCAAAGAATCAGGGACACTTTGGAGCTGTACAAATAATTATTGCAATGGTAACAGTTGCTTTGTTCTGTTAATTTTCTCTGTTAATTTATTCCTTTCCATGTGTGGTATAGTCACCGTACATGAGGCACTGTAGCAAAACTCTTCTGTTTTGCAACGTTTAGTTTATAATATACTCTACTGTCAGGCTTGAATCCAGAAATATATACCTATGTTTTCATATGTGTATACCTCTATTCTCATATATGTAGATGTAGACTATATATTTGGTAAGGGTAGAAAGCGAAAAGCACTAAAGCAGTAGAGCAGAGATAAAAATGCAGCAGTTACTTACATGACCGAGTATAATGCACTCCAAGTCATGAGGCTCTTACTCTGCCTGTGATGGAGAGTATGTAACGAATACAATGCAAATATTGTGTGAAAGAGCAACAGTACAATGGATCTTTACAACAGGAAGGAGCCACTGTACTTACAACTAAATAAACCAGACAGAAACAACTATCCTCTGCTAAATCAGTGCCTGGGCAAGGGAAAAATGAGCAAGGTTAGGGAGAAACGGAGAAAGCTCACACTCCTTGTGAGTTTCTCTGTCAAAGTAAATACCAGACTATGATTTCTCTTGTCAAACAGGAGTAGGGTTCAGCCTGAAAAATATCAAAAACATGATCACAGTTCATATCAACTTAAGAGAATTAAAGAAGCATGGTAAAGTTAACACTAATCAGTTTATGAGGTCAGAAAAAGCAGGTAATGTTGCTGGCTAGAGTCTTGGGGGGGATGTCTATCTGGAATGTCTGCTGCTGATAAACCTAAGGCATACAGTAGATTTAGCCAATGGGGTAACTAGGAAAATCAAAACCTCCAGCATCTGGTCAGTCAAGTGAACTCACCAGAGACTTCCTTCTTAGGTAAGTTCTCCAACAAATAATAAGTGGTCCTTTCTTGTAACATGCGGTTGTGTGGGTGAATATGTGTAGGGCATTGAGTCCTTTTGGAGTTTCTATGATTCTAGATATACATAAAAGAACAGGGGTTTTTGTTCAAGCTAAGACTAACGTGGCAGGTTAAAGAAGGTGGATGCAGCTGTTTTTCCAGGTACAGTCTGTGTCCTGCATTGCCAGCAGTAATGGATTGTGGACTCTGGTTAAGCTCTCTGTTGTAATACTGAATTATAGAGAAGAAAAAGTATGCAGATTTATCCCACTTTTTAAAAATTAGATTTTTAACTTATAATTACTTGAATTAGCTGAGAGCCCCATATAAGGCAAGAAGATTTACTTATGGAATAGAGAAATAAAATTGAGGTACACAGCTCTCAAGTCTCATGAGGCATAATAGTTATTGAAATTGCAAATTGCCTTCAGAGTGAATGGCTGAACAGAAAGATTTGGTCCCATAAAATGGGCCTACATCTATTCTTTTGCCCAGATGGTCAAAAGTGTTCCCTGGATTTAAAAAAAAAAAAATCCAGGTACTGTTTATTGTATTGAAATGCACGCTGTAAAATGGTAGCACAGGGGAGGTGGAAAAAGAGGCAGGATTCAAAAGAGAAATTTAGAAGGATTGTTCTGGCATGTAGGAGGATTTTAGGATGAGCAACACTTAGCTGGGATTGAGACTTGTCAAGGTCAAGGAGCAGAGAGCTTCTACCGTTGTGTTAGTAACGGACTAAATGAGGACAATGTGGGCCTGTTGCTAAGTGGAGTGGGTGAATTACTAACAGCAGACAGATACGGCTGAGTTGCTCAGTTCTGTCTTTGCCTCAGTCTTCATTGTCTCGGTGGTAGTGAAATCTAACTAGGCTGACACTGATAACTGAAACTTCAGAGTGCAGCTGATGTGAAAGGGTTTTCCACTGTGAAGAAGCTCCTGCTTTCAGAAGCTACTGTTAGTAGCTCACATTTACCTCTCTAATAGCAATGTTTTGGTGCATTTTTGCTATAAAGTTGTTGTCAGATGGTGGGAATAGCCAAATGTTTCAGAAGCTGGCACACCTGTCAAGGATGTACTTAAAGAAAAAAAATCTTTGATTGTTGAAATCTACGATGATGCACTAACCAGAGTATTAGCATTCAAAATACCTCTAATTTGAATGTTTATTGTAATAGCGGCACAGTGAAAGGGTCACAGCAACACAGACAGATGGGAGTTAACTCGCTGCTGTGCTGTGTATGTTTGAATTGTCCATTATCTTTTTTTCCTATTTTAAGTCCTTAGTGTAGATTCTCTGTACAATTATTAACACTGTTCTACCTCACGGTCAGCCTAATGAACTACTTAGTAGATATGTATTTATTTTATTCTTTATGGATTATAATAAGCAATGCTCTTGATGTTTTAATAAGTATTGAAGAGGTATGTCTTCCAGACACCAGTGGCATGCAGTATGTCTTCCAGATGCCTAACTGAATCCAGTCTGAGGACCAACAGTGTGGATTTGTCACAGACATAACTGTGGAGTTAACTCAGTTTAGAGACTTTAACTTTTATTCTTTCTGAACAGAATGATTGCTGTTGCAAATACCTAGAAGAGTAAATAGATTCATAGAGCCTACTATGTAAATGAAATACAAATGATTCAGCTTCAGCACATATCATAGGTATAGAGAGGGTTAAAAACCACTTCTCAGAAGTAGGGACCTCTCAGAAAAGTTTGGGTTGAACACACTGATCATTTGCAGGAAAAAAAACCCCATTTTCAAATATAAGAAAAAAGTACTTGGAAAGAGGCATGAAAATCACAGCATAAGGAAGAAACAGGGGGGAAAAAAAAAAAAGATGTTAGGAATACATGGAAATAAAGAAATAACAGAAGAAGAAAAGAGATTTTGGAAGGAGCAAAGCTGCTGTGGGAAGTGCTGTGATGAAGACATTCACCTCATACATGTGCATGGCTTTTTCTAATTTGAATGTCTTGCTGTGCTTGGTGTTAAAAACAAGACTTTTTGTCCTGAGTTTTCAACAGCAAAGAGAAGTTTTATCTGTTCATATGGATAAGGCTTTGGGGACCTATAGCTCAATAAGTCCTCTGAAAGGTGAATGCAGATCTTTTTCAAGAGGTGGGACAACATCTATTTTAGAACTTGAAATCCTGAAATCCACTGTTAGACTCAAGCGTGGCAAAACACAGGAAAAAATACAATCTATTATCTTTTTTTGTTTGTTTGTTTTTGTAATGTTCCACAAAGTTTTCAATGGATTTGTTCAATTTGCTTTATGTTTTGAAAAAATTAAAAGGACTCTACTTTTGTGATAGTTTTGTAGTTTCCATAGGAATCATTAATAACTTATGCAACTTCCAGCCTAAGTTCTTTGTCTGACACCAATTCAGCTGAAACTATGACAAATTACTTGCACACAAAGGCTTTCCAGTCCCTGGAAGTACAGACTGAAATTGAAACCATTCATTTTTCAGAAAATTTAAACTGACTATTTAGTCATTGCCAGATGTATTTTGTCAGAAAGGCTTTTTGCATGACAAGTCTAGTCTTGCTTGTTCCTTTCCTGCTTGGAGAGTACTGTTTAGCACCTGCATTTCTGGGCTGATGCTAAAAAGATATAAAGGATTAATTTTTTTTAGTTTTTTTTTTTCTTCCCCCCATAATATATTGAAACCAAATATCTTTATGAATGTGTCTCATTCTTTGCTGATGGTATCCAGCAGAGTAGCATCTCCAGAGTCTAAACATGATTCTGAACATTATTCTAAAACCACCTTGTTTTCAGGTTTGATGTAAACTATGTCAAAATGTGAAATGGTCAAAAATAGAGCAGCATCAGCCTTGATAGAAGAATTTATCCCGTTCCTTTTCCCTCTGACAAAGAATTGTATAACAAGACCACTCAGTTGTTCAGGTCTTCAAAAGACCTGGATCCTCATTTTTGGCTTCAAAATAATTTTTCCCTTGAAAACATCTGATACTTAATTTTGACTAGGTCTTTGTATTGTTGGTCAAGAAATCTTAAAATTTAGGATTAGGGGCTGTAAAGCTGAAATATCTCCGAAAGAGCAAGTGCAGGATTATTTCCAGACGTATAGACCATGAATGATACCGTAAGAATAAAAAACCTCAAGGATTTCTCCTTTTTCTTTTCATATGATTAACAAAGGTCTCCAGAAAACCCTTATATTGCTCTGGAGCTGAGAAAGTATATTAAAACCTTTTTTTTTTTTTTTTCTAATAACAGAGTTTATATTTCATTTAAATTTACTTTTTCTCCACTTTTTACATTTTTTTCTACTATTTTTTTTCATGTTGTAATTAGTTTTCAAATAAAAAAGTAAGATTATTCCAAATATTTATTTTTCAGAATTGTTACTTTTTTTTCTATGTTAACTAATGTGTCAACACCTTTGAAAAGGGATTATTTTGCACTAACTGTCCACAAACAGCAAATTACTGTACATGGCATAATTTCCCTTATTTATGACTTGATTTCAAAGACTATGTAGTTGAATCCACTTTAGAACAGTGTTGATATTTTGTAGTACTCTGTTGACTAGCACTGCATGATATGTTTAAGTGGTTTGGTTTGAAAGATGCCAGAAATAAAATACTGTATTAATATCAAAATTTACATAACTGCTGGGTGACAGAGATTGAGTTTTGGTTATGGAAGTGTTGAAAAGTAATGTCCAAATGTGTCTTAATATAGTTGATCCCCACCATGTTCTGTAGAAACAGATACCAGTTTTTGGGTTTGCGTTTTAGGGGTTCCGCCTTTCACTCCTGAGTTGTGGCTGACTGGATGAGCTGCATTTTGATAGTCAGAAGTAAAACAGTGCATTTAAAATTTTAAATGCCAGATTATATATTCAAGAATCAGCTGTTTGTGGAGGGGTCTTTGTTTCTTTTTTACTGTTTGTTTGCTGTTTGTTTTGTTTTGCTGTTGTGTTTTAGTTTTTTTTTTTCTAATATCTTCTAAAGTTTAGTTAAGAACATATACAGTCTTTTTATTTAAACATAGGGTATGATTTGTACTTTCTCTAGGCTGCTAACCTTCCCCCTCAGACATCTTGACCAAGTCCTGTACTTGTTATAATGTCAACCTCAGCACATATTAGTAGTGCCAGAGTTAGACATGTGACAGCTGTGACAGCAAAGCTGTGCTTGTCTTACTGTTCCTTGGAAAGGCTTCTCACACTTGCTAAAACAGAAGAGCAGGCTATGGGAGTAATTGCCTAAAACCACCTCAACTACCATCTAGACTTGTTCTGAGAAAGAAGCTACTGAAATACTAAAATACTACTCTATCTGTCCTGCTGAGATCTGAAAATCTGAGGAAAAACCTACAGTCAAGGCATCAGAAGCCAGACTGCTGTCAGCTTCTTTTGATGCAGCCCAGGATGCAATTGGCCTTCTGGGCTGCAAGCACTTACTGGCTGCTCATGTCCAGGTTCTCATCTACCAGCACCCCCAAGTCATTTTCTCCAGGGCTGCTCTCTGTGCCTCTTCCCCAAGCTTGTATTGATTGTGGGGATTGTTCTGGCCCAGGTGCAGGGCCTTGCACTTGCTCTTGTTGAACCTCATGAGGTTCACCTGGGCCCACTTCTCCAGCTTGTCCAGGTCCCTCTGAATGACATCCCATCCCTCTGGTGTATTGACAGCACTACTCAGCTTGGTGTCATCTGCAAACTAACTGATGGTGCACTCGATCCCGCTGTCTATGTTGTTGATAAAAATGTTAAATGAGACAGGCCCCAGTATGGACCCCTGAGGGACACCACTTATTGCTGCTCTGCATCTGGACTTTGAGCCATTGACCACTACCCTCTGGATGCGACCATCCAGCCAATTCCTTATCCACTGAATGATCCACCCATCAAATCCGTATCTCTCCAACTTGGTGAGTAGGATGTTGCGGGGGACCGTGTCAAAAGCCTTGCAGAAATCCAGAGAGATCACGTCCATAGGTCATTCCTTATCCACTGATGCAGTCACTCTGTTGTAGAAAGCCACTAGGTTTGTCAGTCAGGATTTCCCCTTAGCGAAGC